>CM039523.1:12664286-12735446 GCA_022433055.1 Begonia peltatifolia
AGAATGCGGGATTTCTCGGGGTGCTACATATGCCATCTCGATCTAGCACGTAAAGAAGAACTCAGTAGTAAAAAGATAAAAAAAATGTAAGAAAGATACGAAAACGAAAGTAGAGACGAAACTGTAGAAACTGCATATGTTAGGATATGAATGTTTTTCAGTGTTTAAGTTTATATGCATTACTTACTTAGCATTAGGCTAATAGTTGAGTTCTGCGATGTAGGTGACGACGCAGCAGCTAGTGAGTATCCCGAGCATGCTTAAGAGTAGGAGGCAGTTCGAGGAGAACGCTCGTGGGACGACTGAGCCAGCTGTTGAGGCGTTTTGACTATGGCGGGTATAAGTACGGGTGGTGAGGTATTTTGAGTCGTACATAGTTATTTTAATGTAAAAGAGATATTTGAATTTGAGTTGAGTATTTTGACGTGCGTAACAGATTGTAAATTGAGTCGAGTAGTGAATTTATGGTTTTTAAACGTTTAGTTAAAATTTGTGTTGATTTGTTGAATTCTGTTGAAGTTTCTGGGTGCAAAGTGTCGACCGAATCTCATAGGTGTTACCGGTCAGTGTAAATTAGAGGGTGAGTGTCGACCACAAGACTCAACTTGCGCAGGGCAGAGTAAAGAGTAGGTATCGACCCTTGGCTACAAGTGTCGACCGGTCCGTGTAAAATTAGCAACGGTGTCGACCGCGACGGTCGACCTGCAGGGACAAAGAGGATCAAGTTGTCGACCCCTCTCTAAAATGGGGGTAGAAGTGTCGACCGGTGTCCCTGGTGTCGACCGATGAAAGGACCCGAAAGATATGTAGTGTCGACCGGTGTTTACCAGTGTCGACCGATGGAAACCTGAGACAATTTAAGTGTCAACCGGCTCTTGCAGATGTCGACCGGTCTCTTGATTTTTATGTTTTAAAAACGAAATTTCTTTAAACCGATTTTAAACGAGTTTCTGCTACGGTATTTATATGTATTTCCTTTGGAAGACGTTTTGAGTAAAAAAAGAAAAAGAAAAAAAAAGTCGTTTTGAGTCAAAAAATAAAACTTCCCAATTTCTATGAAATATTTAGTAGAGGGTATGAGTGATAGTGACGAGTAGTAGTTGGTAGTGAACCGGGAATAATGTAAGATTTTCGGGGCGTTACAGGCCAAAAAACTCTGCCGCACAAGGAGGGGGCCTACCGGAGAAGGAGGTAAGCGACGAGACTCGCTTCAACGCACAGGAAACGATAGACGACGAGGCAAACACCGGAGGAGAGCTCGCTGTCAGGGAGGCGTCGATCGCCGCTCAGCTTCGCCTTCACACACTCGGTTTCGCTTCGGGTGCTCAACCGAAGAACAGAACACTGAACCGCTTCCTCGCAAAGCCGTTCAGTTGTTTTATTTTTTTTTTTATTTTAATTAAATCAAATTACTAAATCACCCTTACGCACTATAACCGTTCGAAACTTCGTTAAATTCGCGTTCTCCCGACTTTAAAACTTGAAATTTCTTCTACGAATTAAATTTCAAGTCTCAAAAATAAATTTCCCGCTAAAACCTTTCCGAAAACTCTAACCGAGACTTAATTTAAATTTTAAAAATTAAATCTAAAATTCAAAATTACTCAGGTTATTACAAATAGATTAACGTTCAGAATAGATTAATGCCAATTTTTAGAAATGTGACCCGCTTAAGCGAATAAAGAAGAAAATCAGAGATTATATTAAGGAAAATGCTAGGAAAAGAGAAGAAGTTCAGAATGGTTCGAATCATGTGTTATTTAAATAATAATAATAAAAAGAGGCGACTATGATTCTCTCTCCCTATTCTACCCTCTCCTCCTCTCTCTATCTCCCTTTCATTGACTTTTTGTGAAGGCGAGGAAGTGAAAACGCGAGTTCAACACGGTAGAGACGTTTGACGAAATCGAAAAACTATTAAATATTATAATTTTTAACATTCATTTAACAACCTAGTTTGATTTGCTAACAGTGGGTAGTTTGATATTTGAATTGACAAAAAAATTATTCAGTATATGAATTGATATTTTTTCAACGTTCATTTAATAGACTGATTTGATTTGCTAACAGTATATAGTTTGATGTTTAAATTGACGTAAAAATTTATTCAGTTTTTGAACTAAAAAACACCTCATAATTCAGTGTTTGAATTTATATTTTTTCTATCTTAAAATAATGTGAAAGAATGAAAACATAAACAATTCCTTGCAATAGAAAGGGCTCCTTTGTTCCATATGAATTTTCCAAAACAATTTTAGGTAGACAGTTTATTTCCTTATTAATCGCATGACATTGTCTAATTTTAATGGTGAGATTCTTTATTATATGTTTTATACTAAATCTTTGTCTCCTATCAGACCAAACATATTTGGTCGTACTTTTTTTATTCTGAATCATCCTCAAATTACAAAATTAAATCATAGATCATAAATGTGTTTTTCTTGGATATTCTCATCAACAAAAAGATAATAGATCTTTTTGTTCTACTCTTAAGCAATATCTAGACTTCACTGATATTAACTTTTCAAAAAACATCTTTTTCTTTCCTATATTTTCTAGTGATATAAGTTAAGTTGAGAATGATAATGTGTTCATCTATGCTATTATTCCTACAACTGCTCCTACAAAGTCTGGTACTCATATTCTCCAAGTTTATTCTTTATGCCAAGAACTCCTTGGCACAAGTCACTAGTATCTCAATCATCGAATATTGTCTTAAACAACCATGATATCTTGTTATTCGAATATGTAAAAAAATGTACTTACACTATTTCTTCCTTTATGTCATATGATCGTCTCTTAACTTTATTCTACTACTTTGTTACATATTTTAAAGCTCTCTCCATTTTGAAAGTTATTATGAAGTCTTATTTCATTCAGTTGACGTAGTGCTAAGATAAAGAAGATGAATGCTTTAAATGAAAATAATATTTGGGTTTCGGTCAACTTACCAACTTGAAAGAAGGCCATTAGATGTACATGAATTTTTGTCAAGGTAAATAAGAATGGAACATTAGATTGACTAAAAGTTCATCTTGTTACTAAAGGTTATGTTAAGTGAATTATTCGGATCTCTTGTAGCTAAATTATCCTTCACAAGAATGCTTTCTTGTAGATATCAAAAATACTTTCTTGCATTGTGATCTTTCTAAAGAAGTCATCTTGGAGCAACTAAGTAGATTTGTTGCTTAGGGGGTATGGGAAAGTTTGCTCCCTTCTCCAATCATTGTATGGTTTAAAATCAAGTGGTTGAGTTTGGTTTAAAAAATTTAGTCACACAATTAAAAATCTAAAGCTGACAACATTCTTCTAGTGGTATTTATTGATGATATTGTAATTATTAGGAGTGATATTATTGAAACTTTCTCTTAAATCTTTCTTTTATACTTAGCTTCACATGAAAGATTTTAAGGAATTGAAGTATTTTGAGAATTGAGGTAATGCAAATCAAGAAAGGAAATATATGCTTGACTTGATGATTGAGACAAAAGAAAAATAGAAGCGAATGAAGAAGTACGATAATGATTACTAATTTACAACTAAAACCATTAAAAATTCTAAAAGATATGGAATGTTGGTAGAAGAGTAAATTATCTTACCATAACTCATCCTAATATTACATATTCTATCAATATTGTTAGTTAATTCATGTCTCTTCTAATATTTGATCATTAAGCAGCATCAGAACAAATTGTGCTATTAGAAGGGAGCTTATAGGCGTGATATTGTGTATATAAACCAAGACCATACTCATATTGAGTGTTTCTAATATGTAGATTGGGCAATTTCAGAGGAAGATAAAATATCCACCACCGATTGTTGTGTTTTTGTTAGAATAAATTTAGTCTCATGGAAAAATAAGAAGCGAAATGTTGTGTCTCAATCTCATGCTGAATTTGAATACATGATTTTGGCATAATCAAAGTTAGCAATGACGAGACATGGCAAACAAACTGATATAATCAAGCCAACCCTAGTAAAAAAATTGACTCATCGAGTCTATCGAATTAAACAAATTGACTCTAATCAGCTAGCCAAAAAATAATTTCAACTAGAGTCGAGTTGGGTCGGGAGGTACGAGTTAAATAAGGTAAGAAGAGTACACTAATTGTCATCTACGTCATCCAAGATGCATAACCAAGAGTTAACAATTTGTCAATTACATCATCCAACAATCTGAACTGAACAAAAAGAGTTCACTAATTGTCAATTACATCATTCAAGATGCGTACGTGCATGACATGTGTCAGTCTCCTAGTATAATTGAAAAGAAAGAAGAAAAAATAATGATATTATTTTTACTCTGTTATTCTATTATCCAAATATACTTGTTGACGCATCAAATAATGATTGATGTAATTCACGTAATAAATTGCTATTTATAATTTATTACATCGATCTCACCTTAATTATACAAATCATTTTTTACCCATCGACAACTATGTTGAGAGAGTATATATAATATAATCAAAAAAAGAATAATGATAAAAAAAGACAACGGTAAAAGTATATAAACATGGCCTTCTCTCTTTCTCCCTAAGACTGTTGTTGCCCACCCCCCAACTAAATCTTTCTCAATCTTTTAAATTCATTCTTTAAAGTGGTTTCAATCAATTTCTCGATTCTTACAATTTACTCTTTTTCTCGTTCAACAAGGTATATTTTATTTTTTTATACATATATTTATATAATTTTTAATTATAAATACTAATTAAATTTTTTTGCATTAATTTTTTTTTAGGTTTCGTATACGTTAAATTAATCAATTCACACCACCTACAAGATTTTGTTGGACATTGGTTTTGTGGTATTAATTTATTATTAAAAATTTAATTTCATATTTAATTTTATTTATTATGGATCTTCATAATTATATTATTCATAATATGAAAACATTCAGAAAATTAAATAATTAATTCTTATATTTTTTGTAAGACAATCATCTGCACAAACATACACTTCACTTAGAAAAAGAAGACATAAAATTTTGATTGTAAGGAAACATTTTGATTTAACAGATGTTAAAATTACGGGTAAAATAGAAATTAGAGCTCAATGTCAACATTGTGCTAAAAATTATATTTATACTTCTGGTAGCTCTACTAGCATCATTGGTAGACATTTTCAAAAAGCGTCATTTAAATGAGAAAATACGAGATTCAATGCAATCTCAATTAAATATTGTTGGTAATAACATTTTCATATATTCGCAAAATAGAATGAGTCAATGAACAGTACAACTTATAATACAATCTAAGTTTCCTTTATCATTCACCGATAGTTAAATGTTTGAAAAATTTATGAAAGAATATGTTACTCTTAGTTTTAAATGTGTCTCTAGAAGTACTACGAGAAATAATATTCTTAAATCGTTAATGGATATGAAAAATGAATTAATTATATTTTTTTCAAATGTTTCTTCAATATCTATTTGCATTACTTCTTATTTATGGAGTGCATGTAATGTTGTTGGTTATATAGTTGTAACATTTCATTTTATTGATAGAATCTTGGCAATTAAATACAAGAATTTTTTTATTTTTTAACTGTGAATATCTTCATTCTTGCACCATTATCTATAAATTTATTATGACAATATTACAAGAATATTCTATTGAAGACAGAACTTTTAATATAACTCTTAATAATGTTAGTGTTAATGATGTTGTTATTTATCAATTTAAAAATTATTTACAATTAAATGTTATTCGTGATTCTCTTTTTCACATGAGATGTGTATGTTATATTTTAAATTTTGTTATTAAAGGTGATAAGTTATATTTTCATGTCATATTGAAGTAATTAGGTTAGTAATTTTTTATATTATTATATTTAATTCAAGACAACAATAATATAAAGATATTTATAGAACTTGCCAACTTAAACCCAAAAAATTAAAAACTGGCGTAGATAATAGTAAATAATTCAACTTATTTGATATTACAAAATGTTAGGCCATATTGGCAAGTTAATTATGCTTTTATTAATGACAAGACGCAAAGTATTAACCTCGACAAATATAATTAGGATATTGCTAATATTTTTTTTGATTTTTTAAAACCTTTTTATGATGTTATAAATTAATGTTTTTGAATTTATTATATCACTTTTAATATTATTCTTCCTATTTTTGTAGATTTAACATGTAATTTTATAAAATATCGATAAATAGATGAATATAGTAATATTATTAATAAAATAGAAACAAAATTTAAAAAAATATTGACATAACATTTCTGTTATTTTTTATTATTCATGCATCATGGTGCTAAATTTAAATTAAAAAGAACATGTCTTATGCTCAACAGGATTTCTACAAAGATTTTCTTTATTAAATCTAACACATAAATATCTTTTTATTCATTTTCTTTTGTAATTTGAATTTTTTTTTTTAATTTGTAATTTTTTTCAAATTGTAATTTTTTTTTATAAGTAAAACATTTTTAATGATATTTATGTGTTATTTTTTATTGGATAGTCTCAAATAATTTTTTTATTAATACATTCAATTTTGTATACTTTAATACAACTAATTTTTATATTAAATAAATAAATATCGTTGACATATAATTATTAATACTTATTATAATTTTAAATAAAATTTTTTAAAAATTAATATAAGTTGAAAATATTTATATACGCTCCGCTCATTAGACTCAACTCGTTAAGACTCGTTGAGCCGCTCGACTTGGCTCAGTTCGTTTAACTCGTGACTCACGAGCTGGCTCGAGTTGAAATTTTTCTAAGCTGACTCATTAAACTCGATTCGTTAGGGTTAGTAGGTTCGTTAGGCTCGTTATGGTCGGTAGGTTTGTTATGCTCAACTCGTTAAATTCGTTAGGTTCGATGAGCTGGAGTACTTCTTGAACAGCTCGACTTAACCGACTCATTTGACATGTCTAGTGTAAAGTGTAGAAAAAAAAAAACTAAAAGCTCTTGGACCCATTTGAAACCAGTTTGCAACTTTCCATGGCCAGTTTAGTGGAATTTGTCAATTTTTGAAGTTTTTATTTTAAAAATTTTTGTTTATGTGAAAAATAGAAAATTTCAATTAAAAACTAAGCCTAGCCCGATTTTATTCGAGATAACAAGCCAGGCTCGATTCTCTACTTTATCGAGCCCGGCCTACTTGTAACGATCCCTTTTTTTCAGTAAAATATTGTCTGCTTTCGGAAATTAAGTGAACTTCGGCCCAATCCATGCTGAATGAACATTCGACCATTTTTATTTTTATTATTATTATTTCTTATTTAACTCATAATTACTAAATTGCCCTTCTCCTTAAATCATTTCACAATTTCGTGATGTCGTCCGAGTCCGGTTAAATTCTTAAATTTTTCTTTCCACCATTAGCCGTAAAATAAATTTTCACTTAGCGGTCGAAATTTTTCGTTATTAATTCGGACTAAAACTCCGCCGATTAAAACTTACGGAAATTCGACACAATTTTCTAACAGAAAATTTTCGGGTATTACACGACCTCCCTTTCTAGTCGTCACAATCACCCCCTCTTTTGGCGCCTAACGTCCTCATTGGCCACATCTCAGGTTGTTGTAGAAACTCTAATACTATTTGTAACGACTATTTTTTCCCAGTAAGATATTGTCTGCTTTCGGAGATTGGGTGAACTTCCGTCCATGCCATACTATGTGAACATTTGACCCAATCTCGCACGGATTTGTTTTTCAACAAGGACTTCCCAAATAGTCATCTAATTTGGTACTATTCTCGCCCGAGCACTCTTAACTTCGGAGTTCTGATAGGATCCGGTGCAATTGTGCTACAAAATACGTCTTACTTTTTAAGAGATGCATCCTTTACATATGTTTCATTTCCATATTCCTCCAAACGATGTGGGATTGCGCTTGATCCCCCTTTCGAGTCGTCATTCTACCATCCCATTTGAAATGGGTTTGCATTGTGAGGTTAGTGAAATTCAGTTATTTTTAAAGTCTCTTTTTTTTAGATTAAATAAAGAAAGTAAAAATTTTTATATTTAAAGGAATATGCCTAGCTCAATCTTATTTGAGCTAACGAACCAACTCATTGGCGGACTCAGTTCTCTACTCTATCGAGCCAAGCATAAGAGCTGCTATCTAACTTTAGCAATGAGGCTAGGCTCGGAGTTTTTACTTTTATAAATATATATAATACCCAAACCTATTTCCGACGAGCAGGTAGGCTTGGGAATGACTTTTTCGTTTGGCGAGTGTCAATTTTTTTTAACATTGCAACACGGAGAAAAAATTATGGACTCTCGACTAGCCCTAGAGTCCAAGGTTTGTGGGTCCAACCAAGGACCACCCAATTTAGATTAGGTTTGGCAGGGCCCGAGTCTTGTCCATCCCAAGATCTTTCGGGCGTGGCTTGCTGATGAGGCTGATAAATGCTTATTAATCAAACCGCCTCTCGTATTCTTGTAAATAAAATTTCCAATTGGAAAAATACAAAAATAAAACTTTAAAATATGAAGGTCTTTTAAAAAGTTATGAAAGATAAATTAAACTAATATTTAACTTTTCAAAAAAATGAAAAGGCTAAAACCCATACTATATTAAGAATAAGTGTAAAATAATTAAGAAAATTTGAGTAAATTAATTTTTTTAAAAAATAAAAATATGAGATAATACTACGTTTATTCTAGGTAAAAATTATTTTAAATATCTAAGTATCAATTTTTTTATTAAAAAAACTTTTAAAATATTAACTCTAACAAAACAAACTTCGAACTATAAAAAACTTAACAATTTAAATCTCTGTAGACGGTTGATAGCTCCCTGTTTTCATTTTACAAAGAGAACGGGGGTCATGTGAGGGTTAATGGCCCCCGTTCTCTCAGGGGATTGCGCGGGGATGTTCAACCTCACGCATGTGTTCTGCACGTGTCAACAATATTTAATTTATAAATTAATTTTAAAAAATATCAAATGACATTCAATTTACTTTATATTTTTAGTACATGTTCACTATATCATGATAAAATAATTTGAAATTTTTTGTGATTTTCTAACACTGGTAAGATTTATTATAATTATTTTATAAAATAATTATTTAAAATTATAATAAATCGTACAAGTGTTAGAAAATTACAAAAATTTTTATATATTTTTCCACAATGTAGTAAACATGTAATACAAATTTCAAGTAAATTGAATATCGTTTGGTATTATTTTTAAAATTAATTTATAAAGTGAAGAAGGAATACGGGATCCCTTATAAACTAATTTTAAAAAAACTATCAAACAATATTTAATTTACTTGACATTTTTACCACATGTTTAATACATCATGGAAAGATAATCGTAAAAGTTTTGTAATTTTACAACACTTGTACGATTTATTATAATTTTAATTAATTATTTTATAAAATAATTATAATAAATCGTACCACTATTAGAAAATCACGAAAAAAATTTCATTATTTTCTTATAATGTGATGAACATATGATAAAAATTTTAAATAAATTAAATATTATTTGATATTTATTTAAAACTAATTTATAAATTGAATATCATTGAGACTTGCAGAGCACATGCACAAAGCACAAGCACCCCTGCGCAAACCCCAGGAGAATGGGAGGTGTTAACCCTCACACAACCTCCGCTGAGATTTAACTCATTAGATTTTTGATAATTTAAAGTTGTTAAAATTATTTTTTTTTAAAATAATTAATACTTGCATGTTTAAAATAGTTTTTATCCTTTATTTCTTCAACCACCCGATTCCACGGCGGTGGACACAGTAAATTTGAGTAGAATAAAAAAGGAAATCCTCACAGTCCCCCTACAAAGTTCCCTTCTCTAACTATTCACGACGGAGCAGCGCTTCCTGATTTCTCCGCCGGAACCCGATTTGTCAGTAATCCGACCCATTTTTTGCATGGATTTGGCGAACTGCGAGTAAAAATCATGGACTGAACCTTGAAGGAGTTGAGTAACAAATGACTTTGTGTATGGATTAGTGGTGAGAGCAGCATCAGATTGAAAGAGGCCTCTTCTCTTCAAAAGAAGTGAGTAGTAACTAAGATCAAATGTCCTGTGACTTCCAGGGTCCATCTCAACTAATGTGGTATTATCGCTTTGGCTTCTACACTTCCTGGCCTTTAGATTGGCAGCATATTCACTATCTAAAGCCGGGTCTTGATCGCCGATTCCGGTGAAGTTATACAGGCGATTTGAGAAGGATGTGCAGTGAGATATTCCAATGGTGTGAGCCCCTGAAATAAGAGACAGCTCCAAGTTTGTTTCAACAAAAATGGATGTCTGATTTTATTTTTTATTTTTGACTTACCAGATAACAAAACCAAGTCATTGAGATCAAGACCCTTGTTTGCAAATAGCGTTTGGAGGGTCGTAAAGTTGCTAAACGGAGAAGGGATATTTGCCAAAGCTTCTGATGACCTCGAGATGACTCCGTCCCTTCTGCCGGTCGGAACTGGCCAGAAAGGACCTCCCTGTCAAATGCCAATGCATAATGTGTAAACTAGACATAGACCAAGTTTTTTTGCTAACGAAGTGTAAATATAACGTGGGTTTGAGTTATTTTAATTCTTACTGTGGCTACAATAGAGTCTCTTGTGACCAAAGCTAGAACATCAGCACAAGAGACTACCCCTGGACATTCAGATTCTAGTAAGCTTTTAACTGCATCGATGAAGCCGAAGCCTCTGAGACTCAGATTCGGAGGAGCATCTTTCTCAGCTTGATTGCTCGACGTTGAATTTATGAGCACAGAAGCATCACAACCCTGAGAAGAAAGACCAATAAGGTAAAAACCTTAAAGAAAAAGAAACAAGATAAACAATGTCGATGCACACCCTGACAAAGCAATCATGGAAATGCATTCTAATGAAAGTTGCAGCTAGTGATGGAGCATTGTGGATGTGCTGGTGGACAAAATCCAGCACAATTTTCTCAGCATTTGGGCAGCTCTTAGCATAAAAACCAAGCTGCAATTCAGCATGAGTTAAAGCGGAAAGTCCTAAAAGAACAACTATAAAAGCCAATTGACAATTCCATTCCATTTTCAGAGTCTCCTAATAACTCCCTTAATACTTAACGATAGACGGCGATATCCAAAGTACCCGTGATTTAAAACACAATAAGAAGCATGTGTGTATATATATACATGATTTAACCGATAGAAAAAAAAAATCAATGGCAAAAGGTTAACCAAGCTTAACTAACTTCAGCTGTCGAAAAGATTTATGATAATAATCTAATTGCTGTTTAAGAGTATGCCTGGCACTTAAAAATAGATTAGTTAAGCTACCCAGAAAGGGACAAGTAAAGAAAGCTTCCTTTCTTTAAAAAAAAAAAGAAGTAAACTTCTCACATATGGATTATTCCTAGAACGAGTTGAGAGTTTCTATTGTTTGAAATACAAAAGCAACTGACTTTATTGGCTCACCTTCTCCAAATGTGATCATGGGTATGAACTGTCCACAATAGTTTAATAATTATGAGGTACCTACTACCACCTAATGTCGACCATCATAAACAATCAAAGTCAAATGGTTTTTCTGTTATTCAAGTAATCTTAAAGTTAAGCGTTTTGATGCATATTCATGATGTAGACAACGTGATGGGACAAAAACTAGCCAACTTAAAGTGAAAGAATGGATAGACAGAAAGGCAGCGAAGAAATGTTTGAAACCTGCAGCCAACATAACTCTGGTCATTGGGCGGGAGTCGAACCCGGATTTAGAGAAAATGGAATTGCTATGCAGTCAGCACAGTATAAAGGAGAGATCATCCTCTGTCTCACGGTCTGTTGAATGATAGTGTCAAAGACAGCTTTCATAATTTCCTTGATCGTCGAAACTAGAAGAACAAAGTTGGACTTTTGGTACTTGAAATTCGAATATAACAAGAGAGTTGCTTAAAATAATAAAGAAAAATACTCCAAAATACATGAATTTCACTTAGAATCATGTTAAAATCAAGTGATCAACTTTTATGTACTCACAACTATCTTTGCCAACAAATATCTGCCAGCAAACTAAATGCCATCAGATCCTTCAATGTCCGAACCAAATTACCGCAAAGTGGACTGGAAATTTGGCTCTGCCCTGCATAGCAACGTAGCTCGAGAACTGCAGGAACGGGTTCAAAGTCAAATCTTTGATTGTGTTGAATAACATCTTGAACTAATATATTGCTAATAGGATCATCATTATGTTCATGAACCAAGGTCATGGCCAGATACTGATAGCCATTATATCTCTTATTACTTGATAATAAATGTCAAATGAGGTCTAGACGAGCAAGATTTCGATTGTGTTTTAAAAATTGCAGAACCTGAAGCTTTCCTAGAAGAGTAAGCTCACTTGCTTGCAACAAGGAACGCTTGCCCTTGCACCAAGGACCTCTTTTTCCAATGCCACCGGAACCATCTCTGGCAAGGACGACCCATGACCCGAATCTCAAAATGTAGTTTTCCTACTATCACTGGTAGTTGTTACTCGATCAAACTGAGATCTTAGTTCCTCTTAATATGCTAATTTCATTCTTCATCATCATTATTTCCACCAAAAACATCCTTAAAGTATATAAATAAAAAAAAGTTGTAAGTAATTACTTTTTCCATTGGAATCTGGGATTGTAGATCAATTTGAGTAATCTCATTTCATTATCACATAATCATCCTGTCATTACATATATTAGCTGGTAATTAAATTATTGAAACAGCCTTCAATAAGAAAACTACTATATCCAAGTGCCATATTTAAGTTCTGAGTTCAGACCCATAAAATGGATCATTTCTTCATCCCACAACCCAGAAGTCGTCTCGTCAGCCTCCTAAGATCAGCAGCAATCTATGTGTAGGTCTTTTGGCCATCCAAATTCCTCTAAAAATGCCAACACAACTCCATTTGTCCATCCAAAACCAGTCTGCAATACCAAATAATAATGGCATTGAAGAAGGATAATGATTTAGCGACACAATTGTTTAAGGGAATAAGTAAAAGAGCTAATATTTAGGCAATAATTAATTAGGAAACTAAATAAATAAGAAATAATTAATGATACTGATCACTCATGTATTGTCTATGGGCCATGTACTGCATCACCGCAAATCGCAGAACGAACTAAGTTATAGGACATCCAAATTGCAAATTCAAAAGATATTCACTCTGTATTATGCAAGTTTTCGACTGAAGTTCAGGTGTATGAACGATTTTTACAGTCATTTTACTGTCTAACATATTATAGTTGTCTCAGGTTCAGTTTTCACATTCTCTTCGGAAAAGGGTTGTAGTTAATAGTTGTTTTCCAAATGATATTTCCGTACCTGAGGAACATATTCACCTCCTCCACCGAATTCTCCACACTCTCGGACGTCATATTTCTCATGCATTGCCCCTGTTTTTTTGTAAGCAACATAGTTGGTTCGAATCCACCTTACGGCAATGTCTTTTGCCATTTCCCTTGCTTCTTTTGATCCAGATCTTGCTAATCCTTCAACTATCATGTGTTGAAGAGGTGCCCAACCATTGGGAAAGTCCCTGTGTATGTATTACATCTTCCATGTAAATAAATCAGCAAAAAAGAAAATATTCATACAAAATTAATCAAATCTTAACTTTAATTCGATTTTCAACCATGTTAAAAATGTTAATTCTCTTTCTTGACAAATATGGTTTTTCAAGTTTTGAAGAATATTTTATGACATTAGATGATATTTGAACATGGCTTGAAGTTAATGAATTCATGGTGATATAAAACAAAAGATTACTGAAGAACATCTATGAGCTAAATTCAACATCTAATAACTAAACCGACTTCGACAAGTAGTCACGATTAAAGAAATTCTGATGCATTTAGCGGAATTTAAATAAGAAATAAAGTCGAAGAGGAAGGAGAAGAGAAACTGAGAAGAAGAGAAAGGAAACGGAGAAACTCGAGAGAGAATAGGGGATTGAAAAATAAGATTTCAGGAAACCATTTAATTTAATAATCATCATCAACTGTCCTTCTATATTACAATATTAGCACTTAAATAAACAAATAATTAGGTTAACCCTAACAGATGAGAAATAATCCTAAAAGAAAATAAATAGACTTTAATTGAAATAAATAAATAAAACATATAAATAATATAACTAAAATAACGATGATGCTCTTCGTCAAATTCCTTCTTAATGCTATTCTAAATATCATTTCTCATTCAAATACTCTTCTTTTTAAGGATTCAAAGGTCTAATTACCATTGTTGTCCCGAATTAGTCAATGACGTTGCAATCCCAGCTTTACCGATCAAGCCTGAACTCCGCAAGCTTTCCATAACTTTCTCAAGCAATAATGCATCTTCATGATTCACAATTACACCAAAATAATGACATAAATAATTAAATTGACGTTCATTTACAAGATAATGATTGCACGATTCAGGTCATTTTATTGATAATGAGATTCATCATCAGACCTGAAGAAAATGATTCAATCCACAGAGGTACAAAGTTTGAAGCAAATATCTTCTCATTCTGATTTTGTATATCCCATGTATGAGCTCCCTAAAATCATCGAATTGACAATGAAGATAACAGCAGAATATGAAGTGATATAACAACCTTGGGGAGTAATACCTTTTCAGAGGAATTTTTGAGCCAGTAATCAAGCCATTGCCCTTTCTTTTCACTCCAGAAAACTAAATCAATTGATGCCTTTCGTAACTGATAAGCTGTATAAAGTTGATTTGCAGTGCTGACATCTCCTATCGCTTTTGCCAAAAAGGAAATATCATGTTCCATCTGAATAAACATGTAACAATATGTCAAACTTGATAGAAATTAAGCACAGATTTTTTTCCATTGATAGAAATTAAGCACAGATTTTTTTCCATTAAATTCTAGAGACATACTTTGAGGAGGAATATATTAAGATCAACGGGTAAAATTGATGTTGTGGCTAAAGTTGTCAAATCAGAAGGATCCCTGCTTAATGCAAACTTACGATTACATCGAAATCATCCCAAATATCCAAAAAATTAATCTTTGATGAGCTCTAAATTATTACTTCATCCATCTAGTACTAAAGTCCCATCCGGATTCAGCTGTTGAGGCTAGCTCTCTGTAAATGCATCGTTTCACTGATTCATATGGGAGCTTGGAAGCAACGTCCTTGTCCTATTAGATAGCTTTATGTCAGGAAAAAAAGGGGGGGAATATGCAGCTGTTATCAATTTCATGTGTATAAAAATAAAAATAAAAAGAAAATGAAAGAAAAGAAAAACAAACTATGGTAGAGGATTCGGGTCGAGGTTTGTCCCACATTGCATAATAACGACTCATCGAATGGTTACAAGCATGTGCATCCTGAATTATCACCTTGTGTACTCCTGCAAGTAAAAATTCTTTATAGCATGTCTATGCCGTTTTGATTGTTCAAATCCACCAAAAGTTTGTATTCACAAATCCTATCCAAAGGGTGCACTCATTGTGGAAGCTCTATTTTCCCTAAGGTCAGTATCTTCTTTAGAAGAAGCAAAAATCATTTTATAATTTACAATTAATTCATTTAATATTTCTTTTTTTAGAGGATAGATTCTCGCATTTTAATAATATGTCAAATGTATTGGTTCAAATTATTCGCTATGCCTCATTCATACCTGAAGTCCAAAATTTATGTTCTCTAAGCAGAGATGGTAGCACTTTTCGGACAAAATCTGCATCACTTGTTCTAATAAATATCTCATAAACCATTGCACTTAAGAGTGGAGGCTGGCTGCAAAGTTCCCAAGAAATTGATATAAGCTGTTTCATCATAAATTCATAAATTCACGCGTAGAAAAATTATGCTCGGAGCAAGACTTCAATGACAAGGAAAGCATGATTTCTATCACCATTTCATTAATAGTAAAAGCAAGGAGAAGGTCAAATAGGAAGAGAAAACAGACGAAGAGAGTTAATCTTTACCTTCTATTAGTGTAATAGGCTCTAGCTCCGTTTAGTACATAACCATATTCTTCTACTAATGATATTAAGTTAATTGCAATTGCCTTTGCTGTCTCATGCATTCTACTTACCAGCAAGCCTCTACAAAAGCAAAGAAAATAATCCAAAAAAAGTGATCATGGTATTGCCCTTGACGAAGTCGTTTATCCATAAAAAAAAGAAGTAAATTTTTTTAACACAAACTACAATCAGCAGGGCGAGTTGTAACAAATTTGTGTACTTCAATGAACATACAAAGTTCAAGAAAAAACACATTATTGAAAAGAGAAAGCAGATTAACTGAAATCTTAGTACTTAGCCAATGCTCTTGAAAAATAAAACGTCAAATTAAATCAAGAACAAAAGCATTTTTTTTCTAAATAAGACAAAATGGCTTTGAAGTTTCATGCATGTTGCTTGTTCTTGCACCAAAAAGTAGCAAGCCAGAAAGGCAATTGCAAGACCTTCCTTAATGAAATAATCAATCTTTCAAATACCAAAAGTTTACATAATTTTTTTTTCCTGAACTCTATTCTAAAGATGGTATCTGAAAATTAAGAGAAGAAAACATCATCGAGGAATGGAAAGAAGATCACAAATGTCAACTTTTCTGTGATCGCTCAAGAAAATCAAAAACTCCTAAAAAACAGACCTAATAATCCAGTAAGAATCCCAATAGTAAACCTCTCGAAAACGTGATCCTGGAACTACAGTTAGCTCAGGCAATGGAAGCAAAGTATGAAGCTCAGGCTGCCTCACGACCCTATCGGAAATTTTGCGACTCAAATTCTTCCAAAGAGAATGCAATTCCAATGCCCAACCTCTTACCTCCAGGTTCTCGACTCCTGGCAAGAACTGTTTGGGCTCTGCAACAAAATCCACAGGCTCTGCGTAAATCAAATCCTCCCCTGCACCGTGAAAATACTCCTCCATAAACCTCTTCATATTCTCAACCGGAACAGACCCGTTTGAAGACTTTGGGAGGCTTTTGAAAGCGCTCTTCGTCGTCTCCAAATCGAACTTGAGGGACAAATCGACATAAAATTTAGGGTCGAAGTCAGATTTTCCAAAGGTAGTGAGCGCCGTCTCTTGAACAGATTCAAGGAAGATGACCAGAGGAGTGGTTGGAACTACGGGGCCAGAAAAGGAATTGCAAGCCATTGCTAGCAGAAACTGAAATGGAAGTAAGAGAAACTCGATCAAAGACACCCGACAACAATTTCGGATTTGGAAAAATTTGGCCATGATTGGACCAAAAAAGAGAAAGAGAGATTGATCACGGAAAGAACGTGAGAAATAGTTGACTTTTTCGGCATAGATTCAATGGAAAACATCCCTCATCTTAATTTCCCCTTATAATGGATTGTAAAATAACGAGAATAACTCTATGATTAGAGTATTATTAGGTATATATTATTAATATAATAAATAATTCATTACATTATACTAGTAACACTATATGTGTAATTATTGAATTTTTTTTTAATTAAAAACCTCAATCAAGTTATTCAAATGCAGAATACTTGCCAATATTATATTTTATTTCATTAATATTAATAATGAAATAAAAAAATTAAAAATAATTTATTCTATTCTATAAAAATAATTCTGTTCTTTCCCTGCTGACGTGGAGGCCGGCTTAGTGGATTACGTAAGACTATGAATCCACAGAGAGAATACTAGAATCCTAAAAGAATGACGAGATAGACTTGTCTGCTACCCTAAGGACAAGAAGTACGAGATTATCGAGGAATACAAACTAATTATATTCACTTATTTATTTGTTACTTAAATTTAAATATCAACATCAATTAAGGTCTAAAACTTAAATTTGTGAATTTATGAAACTGAGTAGTTGGGTATTAGATTTTGAGAACCGAAACTGAATTGATCCAAACAAAAACCAAACCTCGGTTTTTGGTATTGTTCGGTTCGGTTTTTTGTTTTTTGTTTTTTGTTTGGGCTCGATTTGGCTTCCTTTTTTTTCACAATTTTTAATCCCCTTCTCTCAAATAAAAGAGAGAGCTTTCTTTGTTAACACATTTGTCCAATAACAATTTTCTACCGCCAAACATGAAAAGAAAAACCCAATGAGAGGCAACAATTAGTTACTCTAAACTTCCACGTTGAGAGAGATTGACCATAAAATGGAGAACTACAGAGATGACAGAGAAAGAAATTACCCACCTCAGACCAAATAGAGATGTTGTCGAGATGAGGATGAATGAAGACAATGTCCAGTAAATAGTGAAAACTGTCGATTTTTTCGAATACAGTGGAGACGAGTGAATACGCGGTCGAGTGAAGGGCGATAACTAATCATTTTGTCCGCATCGACGAGTCGACAAAGCCAGCATGTGTGCATCGACGGACGACGACAACGGCGATGGCTGCTCTTAGTGTGAGTCTGCTAGGTGTGTTGTGTGCTTGTTCTTGGACGTCGGCTGTGGTTGAAGTTGAAAGTGAAATTTTCTTCTCTGCTTAGGTTATTAGGTTAAACTCTTTGTCTTGGGCCGAGAATAAAGTGAAGCAGCATATGCGATGGTTGGGCATGTGGGTTTTACTCTTATACATAGTTTTTGTTTTTGTTTTTGTTTTCTACAAAATAATAAAGGTTGATACTTGGTTCGGTTTTTTTTTTATATTATTGAATTAGAATCGGTTTGGTTCGATTTTCCTTAGCTAGAACCAAGAACCAAACCAAAAATTTTGGTTATTTTTGGTTCGGTTCTAAAATCAGTTTCTGAAATATTAAAACCGAGCCGAACAGAATCTAAGCTATTGGTTTGGTCACCCAGTTCGAACCGAACCATATTGGGAGATTTCCAAAGAAAAAAATTTTGATTTTGACGAACAGGCGATTTACAAAGGATATGAGATGGTAAAAAACTCCAAATATCGAAAATCTCCTTTAAAAATTGTCTCATTGACAAAATCACAAATTCTCTCTAAAATTCGCTTAATAGAGAAAACAAAAGTCAAACACAATTGCATTAACAACTACGACAACATCCAAAGTGCTAAAATCTTTGAGTTGAGGGACTCATTTGAAATAAAAAAAGCTCAAGAACATACTTTCTTTTTTTTATCTAACTTTAAGGGATAGTCTATTTATTTAATGCTCAGATGGATTTTCTTAATATAATTTAGTTTTTGGAAATCAAGTTTAAAATAAACAAAGTTCTAAGCAATTTAAAATAAAGAAATACAATCCAAGGCCACTCTAACAATTATTATTTAGCACGTTAAAATTTTAACACATGTCTGTTTAATTATTACAGTGTTACGTATAAAGGTTATAAAATAATTCATGATAACCTTTAAATTTCATGTATTTAAACTTTATACAAATGAGCCATCTTTTCATGTCATGGTATGCACAAAAGGAAGCAAGTATCAAATCAAAGTGTATAGTTCTATCTCCCCATGATGATTGTGCTTGTCATGGCCGACTGGTCAAAGCCCTAGAAATGTAACAATATAAGTATTTAGAAAATGTAGGGTAATTATTTGTTCTTCGTGGTTGACCATCCTATGTTAGCCTCCTAGACGATGTTGAATTTTCAGACCCTCGTTTCTTTTGCTTCTTCTTGGCTCATATATCTTTGAATAGTTGTCTTTGTTTTAATAGTGCTTTGGAGGAGTCCTTAAATTACCCTTCTTTTTTATTGAAATTAATTTTTAATAAAAAATACGACGATGACCAATTTTGATATAGTTGACTATGTATATAATAATGTTTTTAATATTGACTCATTGGTAGGTCGTGAAATTTATTTCTTAAAATGATGAAAAATATTAATTTCTAAACCATTTTGAAAACCCACATATTATATTTTCTATCATTATTTGAGATAAATAATAAAACAAGTTTTACATGCATCATATTTAATGTAAGTTTCTTACTGACTTAATCACTCAACTCAAACGATCTTATTTCTTTTTAGACAATAAGAAGAGCAGTCAGTAACTAGAGTTTAGTGACAGTTTTTATTTTTTTATTTTTTTTACCTATTTTCTTTGTTTGAGTGTTTAACTAGTTTCCTAATAAGAATTTATTGGAGTCCGTATAAAATTATTAGAGGAATGTTGAATGTTTGGATTTTGTTGCACAATATTTAATTCTTTGCATTTTTATTATTACTTTTGTAATCACTAAGTATATCTTGACTTGTCTCGTGTGAGTTATAACTATGATTTGTATTCAGGTTTGCCTTGTCGTTACATAGTCAACATTCTCTCTCCACTTTCTCTCTCCTTCTGCGTGCTTCGGTTGCTTTCAAATCTCCAAATCCACTACCAAACATCAACTTGTAGTTGTTTCTTCTTCTGCTCTTCACAGTCTCTTTCTCAATTCATGCATGTGTTTGTGTCGCAATACAGAAAAAGAGTCTTTGCTCTCCCTTTCCAGCTTTTTTCTTTACATGCAACTCCAATTTTTACCCTCTTCGTTCTGCTCTCCTCTTTCTCTCTCATTTTCCCTTTGTTTTCATTAGTCACTCTTCGCCCCTTTATGATTTCTCTATTTGCTTTTCTGAGAAGTTTAATTTTGTTGTTTTCACAAGAGGAGATCACACTGTAATGGATGAGTTTGATGAATACAATAGGAGAAAATAGTGTAGGGTCCCTTCTTTTAATGATGGAGCCCTCCTTCAATTGCTGCTGCAGCATTTAATTGTTGCTGCAGCACACCTTCATTTAAGGAAGGTGTGCGCAGAATCCTCTATAAATAGATGCTTTAGCAATGGTTCAATGTCATCCGAAGAAAAACTTCTTCAGTGAAGTGAAGAAGGAGAGAAAAAATAATGAGGAATTTTTGGAGAGAGAGAAAATAAAGGTTGTGGGGGAAAAATAGGTGTTGTGATTTTGTGCACATTGTGAGTTCTAAGAGTGGTGAATTTCTTTTAGTGAATATTTTCTAGAATATTCAGTTTCTAGAAGAATATTGTAAATCCTATTTTTCATAGTGAGATCTTTCTGGATTCGGTCCCCGTGGTTTTTTCTCGATTTGGGTTTCCACGTAAAATTCTCGGTGTTGATTTTTCGCTATTATTTCTCTTACTTCTTGGCCGTTATAATCTTACGGCGTGGGAAAATATTCCTGGTACTTTTCGGATTGCATCTGCTATCGTTTCTTGTTCCCGCCGGATTTCGGAGTCGTTATTTTTTCCCAACAAGTGGTATCAGAGCACGGGTAACCTCTTTAAATCTAGTATGCTCTGTGGTTGCGGTTTTAACTGATCTTCCACATCAGAAAAATTTTTAGAGGTTATTATAGCGGGAAATATTGAAATCGAAAAATTCAACGGAAATAATTTTTGTCTGTGGAAATTAAAAATGAAGGCGCTATTGCGGAGAGATGGTTGTGCTATGGCCGTCGGCGACAGGCCTACAAACGTTGAAGACGAGAAATGGAACAAAGCTGATGAGAATGCAATGGCTATTTTGTATTTTACTCTAGCAGATGGAATTTTGTCAAGTATCTCAGAAATGACAACGGCAAAACAAATCTGGGATACTCTGATAAAATTGTACGAGAAGAAATCGTGGTATAATAAAATTTTCTTGAAAAGAAAATTATATACCCTTCGGATGTCAGAATCTACAACAGTGACAGACCACGTCAATACTCTCAATACATTGTTTTCTCAACTAATAGCAATGAAGCATAAAATCGACGAAAATGAAAGAGCTGAACTTTTACTTCAAAGTTTGCCAGATTCATACGATCACCTCATCGTAAATTTGCTCAATGGTACTGCAAAGACAACATTGATGTTCAATGATATTGCAGCCGCCATTCTTGACGAAGAAAGTAGGCGGAAAAACAAGGAGCAGTCTTCTGTGGAGGCTTTATCAGTAACAAGAGGGAGATCAATGGAACGTGGGGCCTCTGAAGCTAGCACGTCAGGAAGATCCAAATCGAGAAGTAAAAAGGGCGTCAAGTGCTATCATTGTGGCAAAATGGGCCAAATGAAAAAGGATTGCTGGAAGCTGAAGAAAGAACAAGGCACAGGAGGTGCTAAAGGAGAAATGAAGAGTACGACGGCAACTGTCTCTGAGGGTGAAGATGTTGTAAACCTCACGATAAATGAATCATGCTGGGTGTGTGATTCTGGAGCATCTTACCATGTTACTTCAAAAGTGGAGTATTTTTCATCTTACACCAGCGGTGATTTTGGCATGGTCAAAATGGGGAACAGTCATGTTTCCAAAATAATTGGAAAATGAGACATCTGTATCCAAACCAACACAGGATGTGGGTTGGTGCTTAAAGATGTCAGACATGTTCCGGATATTAGGCTAAATCTAATATCAGTTGGCACTCTTGATGATGCCGGGTACAAGAGCAAATTTGTTGGCGGAAAATGGGAGCTCAGCAAAGGCTCGCTAGTTGTGGCGAGAGGAATCAAAGAGTCTAGTTTATATGTGACTCAAGTGACCGTGAAGGAAATATCAGTAAATGCTGCACAAGATGACTCGTCTATTGAGTTATGGCACAAACGGCTTGGTCACATGAGCGACAAAGGATTTCAATTGCTTGGAAAGAAAGAATGTCTGCCAAATCTCAGACATGAACCTTTGCCAAGTTGTATTCATTGTTTGGCTGGAAAACAACACAGAGTTTCCTTTCAGAAGAATTTTGCATCAAGGAAGTCAGACGTGTTGGAAGTTGTTTATTCAGATGTCGGTGGTCCCATATCAACGAAAACGTTAGGCGGTGCCCAATATATGGTGATATTCATTGATAATCACTCAAGAAAAGTTTGGGGGTATGTACTCAAGACTAAAGATGAAGTGTTCAATGTTTTCAAACAGTTTCATGCTTCAACAGAGCGAGAAACTGGAAAGAAGTTAAAATGCATTCGCACAAATAATGGTGGCGAATATATAGGATCATTCAATGAATACTGCAAGATGCAAGGGATCAAACATGAAAGATCTGTTCCAAAGACTCCGCAACAAAATGGCGTTGCAGAAAGAATGAACAGAACGATCGTGGAGAAGATAAGGTGCATGTTATCACATTCAAAACTCCCCAAAACATTCTGGGGAGAAGCAATGAATACTGCAGTAAATATCATCAACTTGTCTCCATCAACACCTTTGAGTGGAGAAGTGTCAAACAGACTATGGACCGGAAAGGATGTCTCCTATAAGCATTTAAAAGTGTTTGGATGCAGAGCGTTCGTCCATATTCCCAAAGATGAGAGGTCCAAGCTAGACAGAAAGCTAAGGAATGCATATTCCTCGGATACGGAAGTGATGCATTCGGATATAGGCTTTGGGATCCGGTGGACAAGAAAATTGTCAGAAGCCGAGATGTTGTCTTCTTTGAAGATCAGACCATTGAAGACAAGAAGAAAGATGTGGAGATCACTGATGAGCATCCAATAAGAGTTGGTCTGGAAAAATCAACTTTTGATGGGGGAGATGCTGGAAAATCCAGTGATCAAGCAGCTAATGATGTTGACCAAAGAGAAATACAAGTTTCTCCTGAATCAGTTGCAGAATCAAGGAGGTCAACAAGAGATCGTCAACCATCGAGACGATACTCTGTGCACGAGTATGTGATGATCACTGATGGCGATGAACCTGAGTGTTATGAGGAAGCTATGGAGCATCAACAAAAGAAGAACTGGTTAGATGCGATGCAAGATGAGATGACATCATTGCATGAAAATCATACTTATGAGTTGGTTCAGCTTCCAAAGGGGCGAAAGGCACTCAAGAACAAATGGGTATACAGACTCAAAGAAGAAAATTCACAACCAAAATATAAAGCACGACTGGTCGTGAAAGGCTTTAGTCAAAAAAAGGGCGTTGACTTTGAGGAGATTTTTTCACCTGTCGTGAAAATGTCATCCATACGAGTGGTACTTGGATTAGCCTCAAGTCTTAATCTGGAGATCGAGCAACTCAATGTAAAGACAGCCTTCTTGCATGGTGAATTAGAAGAAGAGATCTACATGGAACAACCAGACGGATTCGTTGTCAAAGGAAAGGAACACCTGGTATGTAGATTGAAGAAGAGTCTGTATGGATTAAAGCAAGCTCCACGACAATGGTACAGGAAGTTTGACTCATTTATGGTAAATCAAGGATACATGAAAACTTCCTCAAACCATTGTGTGTTTGTGAAAAGGTTCACGGACGGTACATTCATAATCTTCCTATTGTACGTTGATGACATGCTGATTGTGGGTCCAGATAGAGGAAAGATTGTTAAGTTAAATAATGAGCTTAACAGGTCTTTTGCCATGAAAGACTTATGACCGGCAAAACAGATACTTGGGATGAATATCACTCGCGATAGAAAGAGCAGAAGGCTATGGCTATCACAGGAGAAATATATCAAGAAAGTTCTCAGCCGATTCAATATGGATAAGGCAAAGCCGGTCAGTACTCCACTTGCTAAACAGTTCAAACTTACTTCCGAACAAAGTCCTTCCACTGAAGAAGGAAAAGCAGAAATGGAAAGAATTCCATATGCCTCAGCAGTTGGCAGCTTGATGTATACCATGGTTTGTATGAGACCTGATATTTTACATTCTGTTGGAGTAGTCAGCCAGTATCTAACAAATCCAGACAGAGAGCATTGGAAAGCAGTGAAGTGGATTCTTAGGTATCTTAAAGGTACTTCTGAATTCAGTTTGTGGTTTGGAAGTGAGAAGCCTTCATTGGTAGGCTATACTGATGCAGACATGGCTGGAGACATTGACTCCAGAAGATCAATGGAGACATTGACTCCAGAAAATCAACATCAGGGTATTTGGTTACATTTGGAGGGGGAGCAGTTTCATGGCAATCTAAGCTACACAAATCAGTGGCATTGTCGACGACAGAAGCTGAGTTCATGGCGGCTACAGAAGCTTGTAAAGAAATTTTGTGAATGCAAAAATTTCTGACAGAATTAGGTTATAAACAAGATAAATATATCTTGTATTGCGACAGTCAAAGCGCTATTCATTTGAGTAAGAACCCGAGCTTTCATTCGAAGTCAAAGCACATAGATATCAAGTATTATTGGATACGAGATGTGTTGGACACCAAGTAAGTATATCTTGAGAAGATTCACACGGATGACAATGGCTCAGATATGATGACGAAGACTCTGCAAAGGAATAAACACGAATTCTGTAGAGCCTCAGCAGGATTGGAGATACTTCATTATAAGTCGGGAGAGGGAGATTTGTAGGGTCCCTCCTTTTAATGAGGGAGCCCTCCTTCAATTGCTGTTGCAGTATTTAATTGCTGCTGCAGCACACCTTCATTTAAGGAAGGTGTGCGCTGAAGCCTCTATAAATAGAGGCTTCAGCAATGGTTCAATATCATCCGAAGAAAAACTTCTTCAGTGAAGTGAAGAAGGAGAGAAAAAATAGTGAGGAATTTTTGGAGGGAGAGAAAAGAAAGAGTGTGGGAGAAAAATAGGTGTGGTGCTTTTGTGCACATTGTGAGTTCTAAGAGTGGTGAATTTCTCTTAGTGAATATTTTCTAGAATATTCAGTTTCTAAAAGAATATTGTAAATCCTATTTTTCATGGTGAAATTTTTCTGGACTCGGTCCCCATGATTTTTTTCCGATTTAGGTTTCCACGTAAAATTCTCGGTGTTGATTTTTCGCTATTATTTCTCTTACTTCTTGGTCGTTATAATCTTACGGCGTGAGAAAATATTCTTGGTACTTTTCGGATTGCATCTGCTATCGTTTTTTGTTCCCGCCGGATTTCAGAATCGTTATTTTTTCCCAACAAATAGGTTACGTACTTTACACGTGCGAAATTTAATGAAACTAGTAACAATCTAATTGAACTATTTAATCTTATTAAAATTGAATAAATTAAGTTTACTGTATTATTATATTCTCTTAACAACAAATAATTATAGATAAAATTAATAAAATAAATTATAAATAATTAGTTCATTATATTAATTGTATCAACTATTATTTGACATGTCAATAAATATATTGGGAGAATAGTATAAGACAGTAAATATAACATTATTCATTAAAATTATAATGTCTTGAATAAATATTTATTTTATACTATCCAATCATTAGTCAATTTGTTTATATGTTTGGATGCAACCAGAAGATCTTCAATTACCACTGATTCTATCTTAATTAAAATCTCAACTACATCACAAAAAGAATCTCACTTGCCTTTCTCTACGAACAGTTTAAAAGATCAAAATCTCTATTGAAACTACACCACCTTCCCTTTGTTATATCTTAGTAAGCAAAATAATTTCTGTTAGCAAGATGCATGTATATGAATTAAATGCATATACTAGCCAAGACATTCCTACTTTACCAAGCTTTCATTGAATTCCTTCACACATTATGCACTCACAAAACTAACAATCTCTTATCCTCGTAAAGTTTCTTCAGCCGGTTATAGTTGAAGCAATTCAAATTCATCCCATGCATATTAACTTATCTAGTTTGATAGTTTCTCGAACATTTCATTAGTTGTCTTGTCATAGACAATTTATCCATGTTGTCACCACGTTGAATTCCTTAACCCGATGAGCTTCCCGGCAAAAAGTGATTTTTTATCGTCATGAGGTTTCATCAACATATTGTCTAATGCAACAGACTAAAATCTATCAATTTCAATAGTTTCATACATTCATCCATTCATTTATTTGTTCTATAAATAATTTATTTCTATATTTTTATGTTAGTGCTTGAACATGTGAGTCCCAATAAAATATGAGTATAAAACAAGTTGATAAAAACATATGTAAAAGAAAATACTTGTATGGTATACTCTATGGTGCATACAACCAAAATGGTTACAAATAGTGTTATTACTTGTCTCAATTATGAGAGTTCAAGGTTTGGGTTTGACTGGGAGTTCGTATGATATTGGTCACCTCGCAAGCTATTTTACGGTAAATATCATATTGAATATTAATTCGTTTCAGCTCAATTGGGTGTCTACCTTAATTTTTAAGATTTTTAATTTGAGAAAAATTAATTTTGAGGTCATTGCAATGAAGGATCAGTGTTAGAGCTTACTAGAGATAACAAATGCCAGCTTGCTTGGTTGATTCGGTACTGTAGCGGTCTCGATTCATTTAATTTTGAATCGATTGGGTTCGAGTTGAAATTTTTTTAAGTTAATCCGTTAGACTCGATTTGTTGGGCTCGTTAAGTTGAACTTTTTTAACTCGTTGGACTCGGCTCGTTTAACCCGTTAAGTTCGACTCATTTAACCCGTTAGACTCGACTTATTTAATCCGTTAGGATCAATAAACCTGATTTTTTTAGGGTTGGCTAAGCTTGGCTCTGCTGTATTGGCTCGTTTGTCGCCTTAACTGTAAATTATTACAATTAAATAGGTGTCAAGCTAGTTAGTATATGTATAATTTATAATGATATAACTGACAAATATTTATAATAATATTTGCGTGACACTATTTATTATATCGTGTCAAATATTTTTTTTTCTTAAATACATGTCATTTTATATTTTAATAAAAAAATTTATTAACTAAATGATGAACTATTATATTTTGACATTGTAATTATTATAATTTTAAAAATTAAAATATTTTAGAAATACACATTATATTTATATAAATTAAAAATATTTATGTATATTTAGTTCGTTAAATTCAGTTTATTTAGCCGACTCGACTTGACTCTTTTAACATTGTCTTACGAGTCAACTCATATTAAAAATTTTTAAGTCTGGATCATTAAACTTAGGTAGTTGGGCTCGTTAGGGTCGGATCATTTAATTCACTAGGCTCGAGAAACTAAATTTTTTTTTTTTCAAATTTAAAGTGTTTGTCATTTCTAAAGCTTACAGGTCAATCCAACTAAACAAAATAATTTATTGGAAGAAAAGATATTGCCTCGGGAATTATTCTCTGAGAAGTTGAAGATCTAATCTTAATTCAATCGTCGGCAATAATATAAATTATTGTTTGTTTTGACTCACGGAAGATAAAATTTTACGACAGAAAATATATATCATCATAAATTAATTAATATTCATCCTCTCTATTTTTATGTTCAAATAAGACAGGATTTTCAACTCAAATAGGTTCGGCCCCAAAAGACTCGTCGAGTTGAGTCCAATTGAGCATGGTTGACTTGTTAGTTTTATGTATCTTGTTTAATTTGCTCGACTCGATTTATTTAATTTGCGACTCATAATTCAGTTTGGATTGATTATTTTTTTTATTTTTTAGTTGTTTACACTCGACTCATTAGATTCCAATAGGCTGAACCAGGTATATGCTCGTTCAACATGGGCTTAATAAAATGTAATAATCTTTTTATATTCTCACGCCAGGTTCATTAGCGCTCTCAAAAATAAATAAATAAAAAGAATTGGAGCAAGCAAGGGTAGCCTTTTCTTGATGCTTCAAGATCAGAAAGCTCGTCTCCCTCTTCCCCATCAGTCTCCTCCTACTTCGTCTATTTTCCTGAGACTCTCTCTGATTCTTACACTGTGATTCTTTGTACTTCTCATCGCTGTCCATCGATCGCCCAATTGAGTCCTGCTTGGAGCTTGAGGTCTTTGTTTATCTATCTTTTTGGTTCTTCTTTCTCAATGTGGAAACTCAATTATGGGTTCTGGTGTTTTATGATTATTATTATTTTCGTAAAGAACTATATGCTTGAGGAAATAGATTAATCTGACGAGGTGGTGGCAGCCATAGCTCATGTTTTTTCTTTTTGTTTTTTTTGTTTTATCTATAGTTATTTGGCTTTTTTTTTTTCTTTCTCCTATTTTTGTGATAATTTAAAGATTACAAACTATTTAGTCGAATCTGATGCCAGCATTTGTTTGAAGCTGTCCGTGGTTGAATTGGACATAAATGGGCTAAGGCATTTAGTCGATGCTTGTCTTTTGAAAATATCGTTTTTTTTTAAAATAATGGTACTTATATCTACATTTTGGTTTGAGCTTCATATCTACTCTTGCTTGATTTTGAGCTGAAATGAAGCTTTGAGATATTTAACTGCGACCATCTGTTGTCATATTGTTAAGCGATGAATTATTGTTTCCACGTATCATTTAAAGTGTCCCTCAGAAAATGTATATGCTGCCTGCCTCTTATAGGCTTATAGCTCTATTTCTGAGCAGATGAGAAAAGGGAGCCATTGTCTCCAGAGCTGCTCCAGAGTGGTAGAACTTAAAAAGGGAAGGTTCTGTACCATTTGCAGATGCAGAGTGGGTATTTGAATGTATAGTCATTGCTAGTGATCCAATTGAAATGGACGGATTTGATATATGCTGTCTTCAGAAATTACAACTGTTTTTTCAGGAACTTACATTGTTTTAAACGTCTCTATTTTTATTTTTGGTACAGCAGCATAAAAATAAAGAATTTAACTGTATAATATCAGTCTCTCAATTGGTTATTTGTTATTTTTGTATGCATCATAAGGATTGTAACTGATTGCTTGACACTATATTTGTGAACCATTTCTGTTGTAGATGGAAAATCAGCAACTACACACTGTGCATGAAACAAATACAATTGGACATAATTCTTTGGGTCAGGATAATTCTTCTACTGATGACTCTGTTTTGGAATCCGATGCACACAGCAATACCAGTGAGCTTTTCAAACCAAGTAATGATGTAGCAAATGGAAAACATGTTTTCCGGCAAGATATTGTGAGAAGCAAGCGTAATGGAATGGTAGGTATTGTGACAGACGTTTCTGGTGATGCGGATTCAGATAGTAGCATTATGGATGAGGATGAGGATGAGGATGATGATGTGGAAGAAGGTAATGACGCAAATGAAAATGGTGAAAAGGGTTTCAAAAATGGAAACAGAAAGCTTAATTCTAATAGTTATCCTAATGGCTCAATTGCTGATGATAGTTTTCTTACAAATAGTACTCTTCATGTTGACCAAGTTCGTGTTCTCTGGATGAATGAATCTGAGTCAATGCATAATGTTAATGATCTAATAGTTGTTGATCGGGGTTTTTTACATGGCGATTTTGTTGTCAATGCTTCTGACCCGACTAGGCAAATGGGTGTCGTGGTAGATGTCAGTATTTCTGTTGACTTGATGGCTCCCAATGGAACTTTTATAAAAGATATCTCATCTAAAGAAATAAAACGTGTGAGAGACTTGACTGTTGGTGATTATGTGGTGCTTGGTCCCTGGTTGGGTAGAATTGACGGTATTTTAGATAATGTGACAGTCATGTTTGATGATGGTTCTATGTGCAAAGTAATGAAAGCAGAGCCTTTACACCTTAAACCAGTTTCCAAGAATATCCTTGAGGATGCAAACTTTCCTTATTACCCTGGTCAGCGTGTTAAGGCAAGCTCTTCAACGCTTTTTAAGAATTCTAAATGGCTTTCGGGCTTGTGGAAACCTAATCGTTTGGAAGGTATTGTTACTAAAGTTACAGTAGGATCTGTATTTGTTTATTGGATAGCATCTGCTGGATATGGGCTTGACTCTTCAACTTCTCCAACTGAAGAGCAGAGTCCAAAGAAATTAAAACTATTGTCTTGTTTTATGCATGCAAATTGGAAACTGGGTGACTGGTGTCTTTTCCCCTCTGTGCCATCCCGTTCTGGCTTTGATAAGGGTTTATCAAAACTGGATCTTCATGATTCTGCCATAAGTGAGTTAGATTCTATGCATACTGCAAGTGGGCGTGATTTGGAAGAAGTAATACTAGATGAAATAAATGGAAACCATAAATCTGTGGATGCTCGTCGGATTGCTGCAGACAAAGATGTGGAAAGTATTAGATCCCTTGAATCAAGTTCTTGTGGTAGTTTGGTATCAGTTTCAAAGGAGCCTATTCATGAAACATGGCCTCTTCATCGCAAGAAAATTCGTAAAGTTGTGGTTAAGAGAGATAAGAAGGCTTGGAAGAAAGTGGAAAACTTTGAAAGAGCCCTTTTAATTGTCAATACGAGGACGAAACTTGATGTAGCATGGCAGGATAGCAGTATAGAAAGGGCAGTAAATTCAACAACTTTGATTCCAGTTGATAGTCCTGGTGAACATGAATTTGTGGCCGAACAGTATGTTATAGAGAAGGCCTCAGATGATGATGATGCTGGTGTATCCAGGCGTGTTGGAGTTGTGAAAAGTGTTAATGCTAAGGAGCGAACGGCTTATGTGAGATGGTTAAAACCAGTTGTTAGGCCAGAAGATTTTAGAGAGTTCGACAAGGAGGAAATTGTGAGTGTATATGAGCTAGAAGCTCATCCAGATTACGACTATTGCTATGGGGACGTGGTTGTTAGGTTGTCTCCAGTTTCTGTCTCGTCAGAAGCTGCTGTTAGTGGAGAGTTCTTAGAGGAATCTGAGCAGCAAAGTAGATCAAATGAGGTTATACAAGACATAGAAAGGTGCCATAGAAGGAAGAAAGGAAAGAGTGAATCTTGCAATGAAGGTTCTATGGATTACTCGGATCTTTCTTGGGTTGGTAACATAACCAATCTTAAGAATGGTGATATTGAAGTTACATGGGCTGATGGGATGGTTTCAACGGTATTGTTATCGCTTATATCTGTATGCCCTGCTTTTATTAGCCTTGAGATCAAAGCCTTTGAGAACCAGCAATGTTATTTGGCATAAAACCTGCTTTCTGCTCTGAATAATTCTAAGTGTTGAACTCCTGACGAAAATTAAACATTGTTATGAAGTGAAATTCTTTTGAGTTTTTTTAAGTTTGATTTCCTGTCCTTCAGGGAGAAGAATTTTTATTTTTTATTTTTCACTAATGCTCGTGAATAATTTACTTTCTTTATCAGAGTTCCAATGAATTTTTTTTTTACTAATTCGTCATTCATTGGTGTACGGTCAGGTTGGTCCCCAAGCTATTTGTGTTGTTGGTCGAGATGATGATGAGTCTATTGCTGCAGGGAGTGAAGTTAGTGAGAACTCTGCTGGTTGGCAAACAGTCGATGACAATGAAACGGAGGGACTTGAAAAGGCTATAGAGGTATGCATCTGTCTGGGACAGTGTGGGATATATAGTAGTTAACTTGGAGTCTTAATAAAATGATGGAACAATGATATTCATAGATTATTTGCAGATTAAGGACACAGCCGGTAAGTTTGAAGTTTGGTTTCACTTATGCAAGTATGTAGTCTTCAAAGCATATATTGCCATGCAGATACCTCTTTTTTTACATCCTAAGATTTGGTACACCAAACTTCTGTTTGATGTTTGTCAAGAATGGTTTTGAAATTTATTCTTTTAGCAAAATTTTCTCATCATTTAAAAGAAAATGACCTTGGAAACTTTAAATTAACCTTCCATATCTTTATATGATATAAACATACAAATATCTTTGATCTTGCATCTAAATTTATCAACTAAGGATTTCCTGGAACAGAACAGCTTTATATAGGAACTCATACAATATATTTTTTCCCAACCAGCCAAATGCGTGGCTATTTGGTAAAATATGAAAATTATTTTATTTCATGTTTTTCCATCCTACACCTTATTTCATTTGGTTACCCGTGGTTGTTAATAACTCAATATCAAATGTAATTGCATCTGTTATACAAAGGAATTGCATCATTCATTCTATTTCACATTATTTTGATTGAGAACTTCCCACTGTGGATCATACATTGAACTTGAAGGCTCCAGTGTGGTCCATTTTATTTTTATTATGTACTAGCCTAGTTCCTCCCAAGAAATTGTTGATTTAGGAAATAACAGTACTGGAGACTTATAGGATATTGGGCTGGAAGATGTCAACAAGAATTCAGAGACTGAAGACAGTAGAGAGAATGAAAGCAATTCAGCACTTTCTGTTCCCTTGGCTGCTCTTCGATTTGTCACTAGACTGGCAACTGGAATATTTTCACGGGGACAAAAAAATTTTCATCCATTTTGTTTTGATTCCAGGGAAGAGAACGAATATCATCCCCCACATACATTAAGAATCTCTGAGGAAATAGATTCAATCAGTATGTTCGTCCCTGAGACATCTGAGGGACTTAGTGCTTGTGATGTGGAATCTGAGAGGGAAAACGGAGTGGTGATCAGTGTCTCAGAGTCTCCAGAGTTGTTGGAAGCAGCTGCAGTATTATGCACTATGAGAAATGAAGGGGCACATATTCTGGCTCCAGCAAGCTATGTGGATGAAGTTTGTAGTTTCAAGCGGTTTGATATTACTAAGGACCCATTGGACCACTATTTTCTTGATGCAAACGGACAAGTGAGTATTACTTAATGAAATCCTTTATTTTGGAGTTGCATTTTCATAGAGGTATATCAGTTAGAGCAAGCATCGGAGTAACAATCATCTTTTTTGTTTGACCTAACTCAATATTATTAATGTCGGTTGATATATATTTTTTTAACATCATATAATAATCTACCATCATTCACCAATGATCCTGGGAAACCTCCTTGGGTTGGAGGAAAAATATAAACCTATGTAGAAGGGTTGAATACGGGGCAAAGGAGTTTTCAACAGTACGTTGATCCTTTGGTATTGATTAAATGGAAAGGGAGGCCATCGTATGTAGGTATAGGGGACAGTTTTGATCAGATTAAGCACCAATTTCCAAATTTCAATATCGAGTACGAGGTTATTATTTGGGCCCAGGGTAATGATAGGCCACCCATTATATTGACGTATAGGAGGCGGAAAAGAAGAGAAGAGGAAGTTAAAGGTGGTTTTAATAGTATTAGTTACTGAGTTGTTAGTATGGAGTTGTAACGGAAATAAAGAAAGTCTCATATATAGGGAAAGGGAAGTTCTGAGTAGGGATGGGAATTTTAGCGTGTAAGGAGAGTTTCTAGAATGAGACAGTGCAGGGACATAGCTTAATATTGTAACTAGTGCTAAAGTTCGTCAATTCATAGACATCTGAATTCTTTTGATCTCTTTTGCGAAGCTGATCCAGAGAACTTATCACACATCCTGTTGTCTTTCTTTTATGATGGCATTCACATGAAGTATTGCCAGTTTTGAATAATTTTGCGCACAATGTACAGGTTGACCACGGAAGAAAGTGGTTTAAGAAAGTGCAGCAGGATTGGAGCATCCTTCAAAATAACCTTCCTGGTAAAGCATGGCCAAGCATGGTGAATTATGTGATTGCTCTGAAGGAACCCAACAATCTGAAGTTGCAAATGGATTTTTTTAGTTTAACGTTTTACTTTTTGCAGATGGGATCTATGTCCGAGTCTACGAAGACCGCATGGATCTTTTAAGAGCAGTCATTGTTGGGGCGTATGGAACTCCTTATCAAGATGGCCTGTTCATTTTTGATTTCCATCTTACACCAGAATACCCTGATGTTCCGCCAGTAAGAAAAACTAACCTTAATCTTTATATTCATTCCTGATAATGTTTAGCCAAATGATTGTTGAATATGGTTCAAGAACCAGGCTCTGATGGCTTTTATGATGCTGCAGTCGGCACATTACAATTCTGGGGGATGGCGGATAAACCCTAACCTCTATGAAGAAGGCAAGGTCTGCCTTAGTCTTTTGAATACTTGGACTGGGAAAGGAAATGAAGTATGGGATCCAAAATCCTCTAGCATTCTCCAAGTCCTAGTTTCACTTCAGGGGCTAGTATTGAATTCTAAGCCATATTTTAATGAAGCTGGATATGATAAGCAGATTGGGACAGTGGAAGGCGAGAAAAACTCATTGTCTTATAATGAGAATACTTTCTTATTGAATTGCAAGACGATGATGTACGTCATGCGAAAGCCCCCTAAGGTAATACATCAAATTCTTTTGTTTTTGTTTCTTCAATTTCTGGAAGATAATGATAGTCATAAATTCCATTTATTTGTGGCGCAAACCAATCTCTAAAATTTATCTGAGAGATAAGATTTTTACCATCTTTGCTTTTCCTTCAGTTTTTCAATGCACAAATGGGTAGATTTTGATGATAATCTCATATATCTAACCTTCTCTGTATAGAAATTGTCCTCACAAGTTTTTCCAAACTGACCTTTATGTTTCGTTTTATTGTTTATCCCAATTGTTATTGATGGTTACTAGAATTTCTGGCTATGAGATTACATGTTGTATTCTCTTGTTAACTTTCTGTAATGAATCATGTCAATCTTCAAAGCAAGACTATCGAGTTAGTTTAATGTCAAACCATATGATGCCAGCAATAAGTCTTGTTGTTTTTTTAACATGAAGAGATAAATAAGCCATTGCAATTGCCAGAAAAACTAAGCTTAATAAAGGCATGAAACTAGAAGTTAAGTTGTTGAAAGTAGTCATGGATGGGATAGAATATTATACCAAGACTAAAAATTATCTACGTAAAATGCTATTCAAATCAAATATAAAATAGATAAAATCAACTCTTAGAAATCATAAAATCCATTCCTTTTTTTTGGGGGCTTGAATATAAAATAGATTAAGGGAAAGAATTTGCAGGTTCCCTTGTTTGGGATGTTTCCAAATTAACGACTGTTGTTGAGTAGTCACAATTATTCCATCTCGTATTATTATTGTGTAGGACTTTGAAAAGCTTATTAAAGAACATTTTAGAAGGCGTGGTTATTTTATTCTGAGGGCGTGTGATGAGTACATGAAGGGTCAATTGGTTGGCTCTCTAACAAAAGATGCCTCAGCAAGCCATAAGAATGAATCAACCAAATCTTCCGTTGGATTCAAGCTGATGTTAGACAAAATTTTTCCAAAGCTTTTCATGGCCTTGGATGAAGTAGGAGCTGACTGTGAAGAATTTCAGCACATGCTCAAGTCATCATAAGTTTTACAAGGTCAGTTTATTTGATTTATTTAGTTGTCTGTGTAAAGCTTTTCACCCACCGGCAGCAAGTGGAAAAGTATAGTACTCATTCTTGTTTTTTTTTTAATTTACTTTTTTATTTTTTGAATCAGAAGCTTCAATCCTTGATTGGAAGCTTCATCAATTCTTAGGAGCTGCACTTTCCAAGCGTGAAACTGCAATGGTTCCATTTTTTTTAAACATAAATGAATTTTTCGGGTGAAACTTAATCGGAAGCATGTAAGTTTTGATTGGTTTTCAATAATATATTTCAAATTGTGGAAAAAAATAATTGGATCCCCACTAAGTCAATGTAATTGCATCTACTTGGTATATTAACTTCACTTGAGTTTCATGAATTAGTTATTGCATAAGTGGGAAATCTTGTATCTTCTGAGATTAAAACCAGAACATTACGATGAGACGCTAGAGCCGAGTATGGCGTGATGCCTCAACATTCTTTCAGGTGATTGGATTAATCTTGTTGTCCATGTTTTACATGTCTCTCTCTTTTTGAGATTGTTTGTAAGGTTTGTTAATTTAAATTTATTTTTTTAATAGTATTTGACTACTGAAATGATTTCTTTTTAATAAATCTGTTTGATTCTCATAATTTGTTATATGTTTGAAATATCTACTTTTTGTATAATTTATTTTATTTTAACTTTCTTTTTTATTCAGTAATATCTGTAAATGTAAAATAATTGTCCTTGCATATTTACATGTGATTCAATTGCTGCAATAATAGTTGTGCACGAATTTATTATACACTTAAATTTCTTAATTATTTTTGATAGGATAAATTACATTATTTCCCTTGTTTTTTCAGTGGAATCATATATAATGTTTCATTGTGGAGAATTTTTGGTTATTTAAGCTTTTTTCTATCAGAATTGAAGAGCATGAATTAGAAAATAGAGGTTTGTGACCTCTAGAAATTTTAATGGGAAAATTCAATTCAGATCATATTGTATGTGGTCGTCATTTATCATTTGTCATTTAGTTTTTAACGTTTTTTTCTCTAATCAGACTCTATCGTATACACTGTTTGCAATTCAAACGCTGTTATTTAATTTTTCGTTAAATTGATCACGTGAATAGCACGTGACTTTTTTTTTATATTTAAAAATTATAAAAATTATAAAGTTATAAATTAATTTTAAAAAAATAACAAATGATATTTAATTTACTTGAAATTTTTACTACATATTTACTATATTATAGGAAGATAATATAAAAATTTTGGTTATTTTTTAATACTTGTATGATTTTTTATAATTATTCTATAAATTAATTTACTAAAATTATAATAAATTGTACAAGTGTTAGAAATTTATGAAAATTTTAAATTATTTTCTTATAATGCGTTGAATATCGTTGTTTGTTATAAACATGTGAGAGGATGGTCGGTTCAATTGGACCAGTCGTTCTTTCATTTTAAATGATAAATTAATTTAAAAAATAAATAAATGAAATTCAATTTATTTTAAATTTTTATCATATATTCAGCACATTATAAGAACATAATTTAAAAATTTTCATGATTTTCTAACATTTGTACGATTTATTATAATTTTAGTTAATTAATTTATAAAATAATTATAATAAATTATATAAATATTAGAAAATGACGAAATTTTCAGATTATCTTCTCATAATGTGGTAAATAAGTGATAAAAATTTTAAACAAATTGAATATCGTTTGTTATTTTTTAAAATTAATTTATAACTTTATAATTTTTAGAATTTTTAAATACAAAAAAGAAAATCACGTGCTCTACACGTGATCAATTTAACAAAAATTAAAGCGCAATGTTTGAATTGCAAACGACGTATACAATAGGGTTTGATTGAGAAAAAAAAACGTTAGAAACTAAATTACAAATGAAAAACGATCGGACAGTAAATCTTCTTATTGCTAAGAGTAATATGTTTAGTGTCACGACTCATAAGGAGATAGCGACAAAAATGAAGAACGATCGGACCTTGGAACGATCCGACCATCCAAATCATAGTAAATTATTTGGCTAGTACAGAAAGTGTTAGAAACTAAATAATACTCTTAGAGATATAAAAGTCTAACAGTGAATATAAGATAAAATAATAATACTAATCCAAAAATAAAAGTCTGCCATAAAAGAAAACCACTATGATATGGAATACTGAATACAAAATCAAAGGAAACTCACCCATAAAAGTACTATTAATGTCTCATCAAAAATGAAATAAAACTTAAAGAAATATGTTGATCTCAATCTTGTGTCGATCGGTGTGATTAGGAAATGAAGAATCAATTTAAGTGAGCTGATTAAATTCTTTAAAATGAGTCCATTATGTTGTGATAATTAATAAAAATAGTGAAACTAGAGAAAATTTGAAAATGCCAACAAAAAAGAAGTCACCTATGGACGGACTCTGAACATCATCGGTGTCACAGATGTAGAAGGGGGAGAAATTTTTTTTTAGATAATCATGCCGTAAGTAACAACTCTAATTAGATATTTTACTCGAGTAGGCGACATAATTAGTTATCTCAATACAACTTGAAAACACATCTTCACATTAGTGAAAGTGAAAACGAAACGACCACCCTTGTTCGAGTCAAATAAAGTCAATACACAGACAAATATTTGTTAATCTTAGTGTTAACGAGTCACTCACACATGTTTTCTTTCATTTATCCATCAGGATCCCAAATAGACAAGAAATGAGAAAAAAAAAAAAAGAATTCATGATCGAAAATTAAAAATCCAACGTGTCATGACATTGATGAACTAGAAAGATAGATATTTGACATAGTTCAAAAAAATGTCGAAAAAATGCCACCACATTCTACAAAAAGACGCCATGAAGTTTACTTATATGCCGAGATGTTATTATCAAAACCAAGCTCTCCTTCATTTACGCTGCCACATTTGTCGAGATTCTTGCAAGATTATTGGCGTTTCTAAGCTGATTTGGAAGATTCGATTTTGACTCTATAAATATGCTCTTTAGAAATTTCTAGGTCACGAGTGCAAGAGTTGTCCATAACACCACTTGGAGGACATGATGTCTTATATCACGGGAATGAATCGCCATAAGTATAACCGGACATCACTAGATTTGTTTTCTTGTTTCTCGTCTTTTTTAATTTTTCTAGTCTCTTTTGTGATCATTACATTCAAATATGTCAACTTTAATTCTCTTGTCTAGAGTTTATAGGAACTAATACAATTAATTTAGCGTGAAGTTCTCTCTTTTTAATATTTGTGGATTGAATTTGTTTTATTCTGGTTGGTTGCTGGGGTTTTGATTGGTTGATCACCAATCTAAACACATCAGAGAAGAAAAGAGAGGGAAAATAAGAGAAAAAATGGGGAGAAAACTATATGTTTCGCTTGCATTACAAAATCATAACATTGAATTATAATTAAAAAATACATGTGCTAAGAAAATGTATACGTCAGCATAAAAATTGATATGTCGCAAAACATGACATGTCATAGGATTATAAGAACAATCTCAAAATAGATTTTGGGTAAATGCACAAATTGAACATCATAAATGAAATCTCCATCTCAAATAGTGTATACCAACTGCACTGATGAAATTCGATTCCATTAGTTCAATCTAACTCGTCAAATCTTAGCACTTGTAGTTGCACCATAGCCCATCCAAGAAACCCATGCATGTTGAGTTGTGTTGGCTGCTTAACAAAATTGTAATGATACGTTTATAATCTATAAATGTGTATATTTACGCTCAAAACAACAATGAAAATAATATAATAAAGTTGGAGGAATTCTCTTGTAAAACTGTTAGTGAGTGTCTTGATCATTTGATGTTGCATGTGTGTGGATACTTAGACTTTTATGACAATTGGTATTTTACAACAATTGATATCAGAGAGTTAATTATTCTATTTTCACTACTCAGACGGTGAATTCATGAGAAATCAAACTTCACAAGAAACTCTTGTCATCGTTTTTGTTTGGGTAATAGTTTTTTTCTGTGTGCAAACACAAAATTCTGAATTTTCACTACAATTGAATACATTTGCACAGCACTTCATATCCACGCACAGTTAGTCGACTTGCTTTAGTGAATGAAACACTAAAGAATCAAGAAATGCGCGTAAGCTGTTTACAAGAGAATTCCTCCAACTTTATATTATCTCTTCAAAAGGAATACAATTTTGCACAATGATTAGATCACCACATTCACTCGTGTCCTTTTCCATTGGTATGATAAGAGTGGATGACTCAAGCTGTTGTGGTGGCTTGTATTTGTTCCACAGGGCCATGCACAAGTAAACCAATCCAAGGAAGCCATGCATGTTGAGTTGCATGGTTTGTTTGAAGAAATTGTAATGTTGCAATTGTAATCTTAGTATACTTTTAAAATTCACAAAATAATTGTTAAAACTCATAACCGAAGACACAAACTAACTTGGGGAGCCATAAAATAAATCTCCTAAAATTGACCTAAATGGCTCTAAAGATCAACCAAGTAACTAACCACAGTCGACTCCAAAATCGATCGCTTAAGTACCAAATAAATTTGATAAGCGGTTGAATAAACAAAACAAAGTGGTCAATCGAAATGTTTTCTGAATCCCAATCTGAACAACAAGTCACCCAATTGAGTAAATCGACTCATCGAGCTTTTATAAAAAGCTGATTCTTCTCCAATTTCTCAACCTGGATTGGAGTTGAATCCAAACTAGATCAAATTTAATTGATTTGTATGTATCGATTATTGACTTTTCCAATAAATTCTTAAATTTTATATCAAAATCGAACTCTCTATAAAAAAACCCAAATTTTATAAAACATACAATGAATTCGGTTTAAATATCAACTCAACATCAAAATCCTTTGACAAATGTTATAGATTGTTGTGCCCAAAATACTAATATGTAAATTATTTCGTCGAACTTTCATATTTCGAAAAGGGAAAACAAAAACAATGGAGAAATTGACTTATCCTCTAAGTTCCTTGGCGTATACATGCCCCTCAGCTCCCCTCAGATATACAGTTGATTCAAAAATGTCTTGACATAATTTTTAATTTTCAAATTAAACCACGTCAAAATTTCAAATTTTCAAAGTTATGATCAAAATACCTTGAAAGTAATACAAACATTGACTTAATTTCAATGTTTGTTGTTGTCTTCCACACCTAGAACTTTAATTCGATGATGTATGAGTAGAATTCTTGCCCACTAGTACATCACAATCTTCTCCAACTTATTGTCCGAATGGAGAAAATAGGTCTAGGTTTAGAATAATGTGAATTTATATTAACCTTCTTGCCATGGAAATAAAGCTCGTCAGGTTTATCTTTATAAACTCCATTTCATTTCTTTTCAAAATGTAACATTTCCATTAAATTAAAAAAAAAAAAAAATTAATTCCATGGCATACCTTAATAATTTTGGTGTATCAGGTATTGGCTTGAAATCGATAAATTCTTCTAAACCTACAACAATAGCGATATATTCTTTTAAGACTTTTAAATAATAGTAAGTTGTTATGACAAAAATAGAAACCAAATATTAACAATTGACCGACATACATATGGCACCCATGCTAACATATGTTCTCAAGAAAAATCTCATAAATGAGCCAACCTACATCAACATTGCAACATCCACAAAAAGGTGCCTCAATCCCAAGAAATTTGGCCATGTGGCCCCAATAACTTAGGCGCTATGATGTGACATGCGTCACACTTTTGGCTAGGTAAAAAAACACGTTGAACATCCGAGCGCACATAAATATTTGTATACAAACGTTTCAACATTGTTGCAATGCACATATGGGGTAGAAAAAATGCATGAGTTTTTTCACTTTGGTAGTTTTGATAACTTTGATTTCATCATAAATTGGTACTAAACTCAATCCAACGCAATCATAAGCTCAAATTGACTAATATAATTGAAAATCAACCAACGATTTTGAGTTTTCATCTAATAAATTGAATGTCAATAAAAAAGTAAGAAAAATCAACAAAAACTAACAAAACAAGAATTAGAATCGACAGCCGTGAAGACTTTTAATTTAAAAGAAAGAATAGAATGATAACAATGTAGACATAGCGTCATTATATTTCTCTTCCCTTCGCAGCCATCTCATCCTCTTCTCGTTACTATTTCTATTTTAACTAGTACAATAATTGTTTATTTTTTTTACCAATTTTGACCATTTGGACAAAAATTATAAGATAATATTTACACCCCCTCCAAGTATACAGTGTTTAACAAAAAAGACCATAAAATCATTTTGTAAACAAGATCGCCTGCAAAGTATGAAAAAACAAATAAACAAATCCCCGGTGGGTCACCGTTCTCACTTGAATAATTCAAATGAGATCGGGGGACTAATCTCACAGAACGGGGAATTAATCTGCGGTAGTATAAGTAGATCGGCCCCTCATTTCGTGATTCCCAGCCCCTAATCTCTGCCCTTGGTGACTCACACCCCAAGGAAATCCTAGTTCTGGTGACAATCGACAGCCAAACTGACTTACATCACTCTCCCAAATCGATTGGCGTCCGACTCCCTCTCCTCATCGACCCCCAAAGCTCCAAATCTCAGCCAAATTGTGCCATCACGGTAACTTGCTTCAAAATTTCTCCAAATGGCTACTAAGTTGATGTTTAAATAAAATGCTCCATCGACACAAGGTGCTTTGTTCGAAGGAAGGTCATCATAATGTGCATCGTCACAAAGTGGTCCCACTAACCGACCTCTGGCAGAAGGTGGTTCGACTAATCGGCCTCCAACATAAGTTCGCCGACATGGTATAGGGTATTGTTCGAATGAATGTAGAACTCGGCTTTGTGAACTTAAGTATAAGAAGGACATGATAAGCCGGTCAATTATATTCTCTAATATTATTCAATTTTCAAGTTTTGAATCATTGGGAGTTCATAATATTTTTGACCGAATTGGACTACGAAGCTTTTATGAATTGAAGGGTGATTGTTGTGAGCATCTCATTCGGCTATTCTATACGAATTCGGCTTCGGTAGGGGATTATGGTTCAGTGAAGACACATATCTTAGGTTTGGAAATCATGATATTCACAAAGGGCGCAAATAGTTGATATCTTAGGTTTGGAAATTATGATATTCACAGAGGGCGCAAATAGTTGATCAATTTGTTGAGTGACGCTATTGACCTTGAGCAATACTACTCTCTGGATTGCGATTTTATCATAGCAGACGAAGAACTTGGACTCCTTAAAAAAATTCATTGAAATCTCGAGATTCAAGTGTTAAGCAAACAAAAATCAAAGGATTTCAATGTAAAAGCTCGAGTTATTCACAGTGTGATAACCCCTACTATTCTACCACGGGATAGCCACAAAGATCATGCGAGCTACATAGATCTCTACGCAATGGAAAAACTTTATAATGGAAAAATGTTTGACTAAAGATTTTTTATTTCGAGCCACATGTTAGAGATTAGCTGGACGTGTAATAAGAATATGTTGTATAATACGTTGATTCAGAAGATTTTCGACCACTTTAACATTCAAAAACTGTCTGGTGAGCCGATGAGAATCTCAAGATTGACAGATATCTTCGACAAGACCCATTTATTTCGAATGAGCATAATTAAAGTTGTTCAAAGTTGATCGCGAAGCCTCCACCTCAGTAGCTCATCCACCTCCTCCTATGCAACCATCGTCACACACATCTTCTGTGCGAGATAGAGATGAGTAGAAGCTGAACATTTTCATTGGCAGAGTAGAGCCACTAGTTGTGGCCTATAGAGATATGGAAGCTACAAATAAGGACCTGTGGATGACACATCCAACTCTATATTGTAGAGTTGAGCAGTGGATGATAGCGGAGGATGCACTCACAGAAGGCTAAAGACGAAGATGATTTGTACTTTACGTTTTATTGTGATTGTAATGGTTGTAGTTTACTTTCTCTTAGAATATTTTGTATGATTGTACTTTACTTTCTGTATGATGATGGTTGTAATTTATTTTTTGAATTTGCTGTTGGTGAATATATTGTGTTTTGGACATTCAGAAACTGTTAAAAATGTCATGGGGAAGTAAGAAAACAAAGAAAACTCTACCCAAAATTTCAACTTTCTATGTATTAAATATTCTTCACAATCTTAACAATTTTATAATTCCACAATTTTTTTTATAATCTTTACAATTTCACTACATTAGTGGTGCATATAATTTCAATAACATCCCGACATAAAATTATTGTTTTAACCATGCATAGATGATTTTTGCCCAAAAATAAAAACAGATATTAGAGCATGGTCAAGTACGAAAGTCATGTATAGAATCTTAAGAAGCACTTACTTGTGTCTTGCCGGTGTTGAAATCAATAAATGTGTCATGTGATGCTGAAGTAGAAGTTCTGGCTGAAGTGTAAGAAAACGCTCTACAAGTGCGACTATTATGCCTCACACACCGAAATCTTTCACATGTTATTGTTAAAGATTGTTGAGCCTTGAGACTTATCGACAACTCGCAACCTTTTTTTCTTCGGCCTCCCAGGTTGGTGTTTTCTATCAAGCCGACAAATTTCATGCATACTTACTTTGAGCCACATGTGTTGGCCACTAATCGGATGAATAAAGTTTGGATACATCCTCATATAAGTTTCTTAGTAATAACTATGATAAGCATAATCTTCCGGTGCCATTCTCATAAAATAGATGCATGAAATTGCATGGACACATGGAATCCTAATAAGTTCCCACTGGTAACAAAAACAGTCACGTCTATTCAAATCAACCACATATTGGTTGTTTTCGTTGCTCACTTCAAATTGAACAACTCCTGCAAAAATAGAACTTCAATTTCATGCTACAAGTTCTAGCTTCACAATCTTCTTCCTAATTTGATGACACAATATTTAAGTTGACTGAGCCATCTTTTCATGTTTATTTACAATATAAGACATCAAACACTTTCTAATCATCTCGAACATTGTCAACATTGGTTTGTCCCTCCGAGTATTAAAAATGCATTAAATAACTCACTCAAATTGGTCAATCTTATGTTGCACTTGGGGATCAAAGTGAATATACGAGACATCCAAAATCTCTGATTAATGTCTCGGAGAGCTATGTGGGCAGCTAGCTCAATGGAGAATAAATATCTCATTGCTCTAGCTGCATTCCCACGAAAGTCTTTTGTGAAATTTGCGTCCAAACGTCTAAGGCGGTAGCAGTGTTTGGCTGACGGTATTACCTTTGCCATAGCAGACAACAACTCTTAACATTTCAATGAATATGTTAATCAACAACAAAAGCATGTACGAACATACAATTTATAAACAATTGCAAATGCATATACCTTTTATCAATCCGAAATAAATCTTAATCTGTATCCTAACTTAGTGCCTTTGTATGTCTTTAATACTTGCAAAACTATTTCCATGAGTCTTTGCATTAAACTTTCACAACTGCAGTTACAATGAGATAAATTACATTGTTACCATCAATGCTGATGGATGTCAGTAATTGGCCTAAGCGAGATCTCTTAAGATGATAATCATCCAAACATATGATTGGTTTACCACATTGAATCAAACTTCTCTTGCACGCAGTCATACACTTGTATATTCTTTGAAATACAACCTCCGACATAGACTCATCCACCAAATCCATGCTAAAGACTAGAGTGTTGCCCAGATTAGATCTACGAATTTTTTTTCCGTAAGACTACAATAGCTCATATTATTCGTCATTCTTCTTTTCATTTAGTTTTTGGGCTTCACTTATTTCCCTTCTTGCTATACTTGCTGTAATATTGACATTAAAATCTTTCATCGCTATCTTAATAATGAAAATAACTTTTCATATAGAGTGACTTTTGAACTTATTCAAATATTGAGTTGTCACAATTTTGCTGAAGCAAGTCTACTTTCAATTTTTCACAAAAAGTTATGAGTTTCATCGAAGCTCTTTATTTGAAACGTAAGTTCATATTGCATATTCAAAGCATGCAATTTTCATTTGCATCCGTTTTCACATACTGTCGTTAGTCATCAAGAATCACTTTTAAAAATTTTACTCCATAACCTTTCTTTAATGAATAATCTACGATTTTGTCTCTACATTCCTTCAACAAACTATATTTCTTCCTCAAATATAAACTCATCACACAAATTTCACGTACGATCTGCCTTCACACTCATCATCCTTCGAGTCTCATAATAAACGAATCTCTTCATCTAGCACTTCCAACTTAGAATGCATTATTTCTTTGTGATCAAATACACAAACCTCACTATAAATAGGTGTAGAGTAAGATTCTTCCATGTGCGGATCACAAGTCGTTACCCCATATAACTCAAACGAGTTACTAGAACTAACATCCATTGAAACTATAAGAGTCAATTTAGGAGAGAGACAACGGTCGATTGTTGACGCAATGAGTTTTCTGAGGGCTAGGGTTCATGAGTGAGGGATGTGAATTGCAAAATGGGGGACCAATCTATTTATACTCGCCTAGATCAGCCCTCGTTTTTTTAGATCGGCCTCCAGATCTATGACCTAGAGTGAGAACGGGGGCCAGTCTTGGGGAACGAGGTGTCGTTCTGTAAGAACGAGGACCAGTAAGAAGGTTTGTTAGTTTTCTCATATTTTGAGAATGAACTTATTTACAAAATGACTTAGGATTGTGGAGTCCCTAGTGCTCCCAATACAATATTATTCGATTTTCATCGGAGCGTGCAAAGATTTATTTTTGGAGTTTTCTCAAAACACATTGTACTGAGTAGGAAGAGGAACTCGACTTATAAGCCTCACCAATCTCTACTCCTGAGCGATGTGAGATTTGACATCACCTCCATTGGTTTTACAGGGCAGATCATCACAATCCTCCCCTTTTAAAGAGCCCAATGTCTCCGTCAATCACAATTCTTATCAAGAAATGGTTATGATACCATTTTTTGAGTCCTATGGTGCTCCATGTATAATATTGTCTACTTTGGGCCAGTGCCCGCACAGATTTGTGATTTAGCTTAGCCCATAACGCGTTTTAATAGGTATGAGTGAAACTCTACTTATAAACAGCTCAATTTTGACTCTCCCAACCGATGTGGGATTGTGCAATCCCAGTAGTATGGCTAAGCTTCCATAATCAACAAAATTTTGGGTTGTCATTGGCTTCACAGGGTAGACTACCACAATTTTCTCCTTGGAGACCCAATAACCCCTAAACCTTGCCAGAGTATATTTTATGTGAGGTTGTGCTGGAGATTGCTTGCCAACCATGAGATTGATTACAGGTTGTCAATTGCTTGAGTTTGCTTGCCTACAACTCGGGCAACAGGTTGGATCTTCGGATCACACGTTGTTTGACCATTCCTGTATGACTACTAGTCTTCGGATCTCCATCTTCCTATGATGGTGTGCTGGAAGGGTTCTTGTGTGACACTTCTTTTTCACTGGTTGTTTTCTAACAAAAAATGGTGACTATTTATTTGATGTATAGCTATTTATATATGTAATAGCGTTTTCAAAACAACCTCACCATGACTTGTTGAGCATATTTTTAAATTGTTGATAAGAATTTGAAGGTTTGAAAATCATTAGCTCGTGGAGCATGTTTTAAGTGAAAAGACGATTTTGGAATATAAAGTCATGCACTGTATTTTTATAACTGATCATGGTTTTGAAAGAAACATGATAAAACCAGTTTTTGTATATGCACTGGAGTATAGTATAGGATTTCCTATTGACTTAGTCATTTACCCTAATGATCCCTCCATCTGCCAGGTTCGAGTTCTAGAGATTGATGTTGCAGATGCTCGTGGTGAAGTGAATTGCGTTTCACTCCCTTCTTCCTCGAGAGTTTTATTTTTGTTTTATAAAGGATATTATGGGTTGCATTATTTTTTCCCTTTCTCAGTTCAAATAAATTTTCTTGAATGTTGGGTTTTTATTTCCTGCACAATATCTTTATGTTTCTGCATCATCTTATTTTTATTTGATTGTTATATGGATTCGACCCATCTTTTGTAGGCCAATAACTCATTTATTTAAAGTCTTCTACTGTATAAGCTAACCTGGGCTGGACGATTGGGTTTTCTTTAATGATCGGATAGCTCAACTCGATGTTTCTATCTAAATCCACCTCTGCATTGTCACATAAATTTATTTATACAAAGTCATCTCTCGATTTGATGTGTGGTCGACAGGGACATTAGACCTCCTTGAAGGAAGGAGGATTGTGGCGACAAGTCCTCTGAAACTATTGGGAGTGTTAAATTCCACGTCGTTTGGGAGTGAAAATTTATGAGGACTTATAAGTCGAGTTTTTCTCTCTATATACTATAATGAGTTTTGGAAGAATAAATTCGTGCAGACTGCAGCCTAAAACAAATAATATTGTACTGGAAAAATTAAAAACTCCACAACGAATTTTTTTATTAAACACCTCATACTTTAAATGTTAACATGAATATTATCAAAAATTATTTATTCGTTAGAGTAACTGATTTTAGAAATTACAATTTATAGTGTGATTATTACTCTTCACATAACCCAAATTTTTGTTTGCAATAATGATCAACCAAAACAGCTATTCATGCAAGGACACCTTCATTAGATACCAGAAGATTAAAAGTGAGAAATTGTGTGGGAAGAGAAGAATTTCTGGCAACCTCGAAATGCTCAAAACCTTATCTATCCTCTCGACCAGAAGAGCTGCAGCAGCAGAAATTGTGGACCACTGTCTTCCACTTTATATCCTGAGGAAGAAGGCGACGACGCCACCTCCTCTTTCACAAATTCCAAGGCATTATTTAATGAAACTCACCTCTTCTACGTACCCAAGCTTTCCTATTATCCTTATATTATCCCCATGCATGCCTTACGTCCATCACAACCAGATCACCAACTGCTCCCCTTTTAATTAGTTGTCAGTTAGAATTAAACTTTTCAATTCCATTTCCAGCTCGTTACCATAATATTATTTGTTTTCAGTTAAAACACACCCCCGGTATTATACTTCAGTAACACACCCCCAGTATTATACTTCAATTTAACGTAATGATTTGCTCTTCTATACCCGTATTTTTAATCATTAAGGTTTTCTAAGTAAATCTGATCGTTGTTTCTCGTTTTTTCTCTTTTTGATTTGTGTTTATTATCACGGGTAAAGAGAAAAAAGTTATTCTTGAAATATTGTAATTCACTCTTCTCACTTATACACCCTTTATATTCACTTCTTACAAGGAACATAGATTGTGCAACTCTCTTGATCCAGGCTAAGTCATCGCAAGTACTCGATTTTTTCTCTAACCTGATTTTGCCTCATTTTTGCCTTGGCATAACAAATTGTGACATTTGCCAATCACATGAGGCTCAATGTTTCTGTCGACAACACTTCCAAGCCACACTGTTTACAAAGTCTTGCACAAGCTAGTACAACATCACCATCGTGTTGAGGATTCTATTTCTCATTTCTTAATTATTCTAGTGATTTGAAATTGTACAACTTTCTAACGTAATCTTGAATATTGTTTTTTAGAAAACAAATTGTCATGATGCATTTAGTATATATTACGGCAAGAGAGACCAAAATCTTTATCCAAACTAAAATTATTAAGAATTTTTTTAATATACGAAATTATTGTGGAGTTATCTTATCTTCTTCATATATTTTTCCATGCAGTCGGTGAAGCATGTAGCGTTATCCTTTCCCTCTCCATGTTCTTGACGTAGCGTTCCAATCCCTTCATGAAAATTCTTAAGCTGTCACCGCCATACCTTTGAATTAAAATCATTTATTGCTGTAAATTTCCAGAAAGTTGAAGTTGGAATTCTCTGCAGTGAAAACCCATCCTTTTATACACATTACCCAACGACTGGTTGCTGAGAAAATATAGCTCGAGATGGTAGTAAATGGAAACAATGGAGGAACAACATCCTAGAGAGAGAGAGAGAGAGAGAGAGAGAGAGAGAGACTTATCCGGAAGTTTTAACGACTGCCAGGAAGAAAACTACTATAAATTTATGTTCATCTTTGAGACACGTTTTATTATGGATTATCAGAGGTGTCAGATTACTCTGCTAACACGTGGAACTTAGATTACGATTACAGACGGTTAGTTTGACCATCTGAATGTCATTTTTTTAATCTGACAAAACTTCGACTAATGACGTTTACTAGAAACAATCTTACGTGAAAAACAGTCAAGAAGCAGACAATTTGCAACAGTCGCCATAAATTTACGTGCATGCATCGACTCAGAACCCTATGAACAGGTTTCACTCACTTTCTGATGATAACAAAGGGATAAGTATAAAAATATTGTAATATAAAATTCTCAGATAAGATTTCTTTTTTATTTCTCTTTACTATCTTGTTTTTTTCTGTCTAAATTAAGGGTTTATCGGGTTTTACTGATCTTATACGAGAAGGGTTTGGCTGCGTAGTTGAGTTATAAATGGAGGCACTTGGCCTCCCAGTTTTGCATGTTCTGTTCTACAACATAAAATCTTGAAGAAGAGAAGAAAAGGAGAAAAAAAAGAAAGGGTTTGGCCATGACTGCATCTAATTTCTCTGTGCCTTCTATGGTAAATTTTATTGCATATTTTCTTCTTTTTTTATCTCTCTTTTTGTTGCCAAAGCACTGTAATAGAATTCACTATTTGCATTTTCCCGCACCATTGAAGTGATTCAAAACAACCAGAAAGAACATGGTTCGCTTTTTGAGAGATTTTGGAGCTAGATTTCAATCTATTTTGCGATTTCAAATTATCTATAGATGCATGTTTAAAGGACTCTATCTTCGTTTAAAAGCCTGAAACTTGTCATATTTTAAATCTTTTCTCGTTTGATATAGTTCATATTACATAATTACATCGTTAATTTTCACCAAGTCTTGCAGAAAGCAGACAACCCAAACAGTTATGCTTATAGAAATGATATTTTCAATGGTTAATTCGAGATTATGTATATTTAGCTTGAAGTTTCTTCTCTGGAGGTCTGTAATATAAAACTTGGGATGACTGCAAATCCAATTCTTTTACAATACTCAGCCTAGAACATAGTTTAATACAAAATAAAACTTTGTTTTAAACGAACAGATCATGGAGGAAGAAGGTAGATTCGAATCCGAAGTAGCAGAGGTGCAGGCATGGTGGAACTCCGAAAGGTTCAAGAACACACGCCGACCTTATTCGGCTAGAGATGTAGTTTCGCTGCGAGGCAGTATCAAGCAAAGCTATGCCTCCGACGAAATGGCGAAGAAGCTGTGGAGGACCCTCAAGAACCACCATGCCAACGGCACCGCCTCTCGAACCTTTGGCGCACTCGATCCCGTCCAGGTGACGATGATGGCTAAACACTTGGACTCGATCTATGTGTCTGGCTGGCAGTGCTCGTCGACCCACACCTCTACCAACGAGCCTGGCCCTGACCTTGCTGATTACCCTTATGACACTGTTCCGAACAAGGTAGAATTTACAAAATTGTAGTTGCTTTGCTTGATTTTCAAAGTAGGTTAAGCATACTCCTTTCAATTTTACATGTTATTGCTTTGATATCTTTCGTACAATTAATGTAAGACTTTTCAAGATAAAACCGACAAAGTCGTTTGAACCTTAATTCAAAATAAATAATATTGTATTACTTGATAAAGATTGAAATATTATAATAATCTAGTCATTTTCAAATTTTAATCATATACTTTCTTGTGTTCTTGGTCAATTGTAATAGGTGGAACATTTGTTTTTTGCACAACTATATCACGATCGGAAGCAAAGAGAGGCTCGAATGAGCATGAGCCGAGAGGAGAGGGCTCGAACACCTTATGTCGACTATCTGAAGCCGATGATCGCCGACGGAGACACCGGTTTTGGAGGCGCAACCGCCACAGTGAAGCTCTGCAAGCTTTTTGTTGAGCGTGGGGCGGCTGGAGTTCACATCGAGGATCAGTCTTCAGTGACCAAGAAATGTGGCCATATGGCCGGAAAAGTGCTCGTCTCTGTGAGTGAGCATATCAACAGGCTTGTTGCGGCGAGGCTGCAGTTCGATGTTATGGGGGTGGAGACAATTTTGGTCGCGAGAACTGATGCAGTGGCCGCTAATTTGATTCAGACGAATGTAGATGCCAGGGATCATCAGTTTATTTTGGGAGTGACGAATCCGCAGTTGAAGACGAAAGGATTGGCGATGGTTTTGGCTGAAGCCATGGCAGCTGGTAAAACAGGAGCGGAACTTCAAGCAGTTGAAGATCAATGGCTTTCCATGGCTCAATTGAAGACGTTTTCAGAGTGCGTGGTTGATGCGATCAAGAACATGAACGGAGTTCCAGAGAATGAGAGGCGGAGGAGATTGGACGAGTGGATGAATCATTCTTGTCACGAAAAATGTATTTCGAACGAGCAAGCTCGCGAAGTCGCAGAGAAATTAGGGCTAAAAGACCTATTCTGGGACTGGGATTTACCTCGAACAAGAGAAGGATTCTACCGATTCAAAGGCTCAGTAATGGCGGCGATCGTTCGCGGATGGGCTTTTGCTCCTCACGTCGACCTAATTTGGATGGAAACATCTAGCCCTGATTTGGTCGAATGCACGACATTTTCTAAAGGAGTGAAATCGGTCTATCCAGAAGCCATGCTCGCTTACAACCTTTCTCCATCTTTCAATTGGGATGCTTCAGGAATGAGCGATCTCCAAATGCAGGAGTTCATTCCACAGATAGCGAAGCTCGGATTCTGCTGGCAGTTCATCACGCTCGGCGGCTTCCATTCCAATGCCCTGATTACAGACACTTTCGCGAAGGATTACGCGAGAAGAGGAATGCTCGCTTACGTCGAGAAGATTCAGAGAGAAGAAAGGAACAATGGAGTCGATACCCTAGCTCACCAGAAATGGTCCGGTGCCAATTACTACGACCGTTACCTGAAGACTGTTCAGGGAGGGATTTCTTCCACGGCCGCCATGGGAAAAGGCAAGCTCCTCTAAAACCCTAATCAAATTATCGTTTGGGATTTAAATGATGTAATGTTCCTCCATTTTATGGTACGGATGCAGGAGTGACAGAAGAACAGTTCAAGGATTCATGGACGAGGCCAGGAGCAGTGGATCTGGGAGAAGCAGGCACTGTAATGGTGGCCAAATCAAGATTGTAGAAGACGACGATTGACCGAATCCCCCTGCCCAGTTGTTGGATTGATGGGAAGTGGGTAAGAATAATAATAATAATTGGTTCGGTTTGGTTCGGTTCGATTCGGTTCGCTCTGGTTTGATTTGGTTGTATCAAATAATTAAAATGGATTATTGAGTTTAATTAATTAAACTCTTATTAATGCTATTCCGCTTGGGAGAATGTTCTCTCTTTTTATACTTGGTTTTCACGTTACTTATTTAAGAGGATCCTTGATTTTTTATAATTGTATTTTCCATTAAAATATTAAGCGTTGTTTAAAAAATACTTAAATTTGTAATTAATTTTTTTTCATAATCTTAAATATAAATTTATTAATCCACCAACTCCAGCAGTAGAGATAACTGAAATGTTCAAGATTCAGGAGGAGTAATCAGAATTGAAGCCTAGGTTTCGTACTGCAAGAAAGATTAATAGAGATGATTTTTAATGGTAAGTTTGATTTTAGAGAAAATAGAGCTTAATTTAGGTTGAGATCTGTATAGCTACAAATTCAGATTTTGAGGGGTACGTAGAAATTTAATTTTTCACTCGTAAAATTTCAGATATTTGTTTTGTTTTCACTCGAGAATGATTATTAAGTTTCACGAATTAAGATTTTTCAGAACGAAAATATATTTGATAAAAGAATAAATACGAAGTTAAACTGTTTTGGTTTGGATTCGGAAGCCATGACATGACAAAGATCGAACGAAAAGTCGACAATTTTTAAGAAGGAAAATTGCCAGTGTCAAGAATTTCAACGCCATGTCGCAATATAGTTTGGTATTATGTCGCGACTTAGCAAAGGTTTATCGACGCTCACTTGGTTGACACCGCCACATGTGCCTAATGCGTGATCGCTCAGTAACGGACCTTGCAACATCATATCCAATTCGGATAAGACTCGGTTTTGGGTTCATTAAGTTCTTGGTTCAACTTCTACTATGCATATGAACTTTAAAAATGAATCTCTAGTTACTACTGAGAGTGCTTTTACTAGACTAGTTAATGAACCTCGACTAGTTTTGAACTTTTAGAAACTTAAAAGAGTTTTGGACAATGGCAGATGTGACTGCTCTGACTAGACTTGTCAATGAGCCTCGACTAGTTTTGGGCTTTTGGAGTTTCGAACAATGGCAGAGCAGATTGAGGTAGAAGTTTATTTATCCTGAAGTTCATAAAAAAAAAAAAAAAAACCTTTTGGCATGTATTTTCTCTATGACACGACAATTTCTATATTGTATACGTATAATTTTTACTAACACATTTTATTTGAACATGCGTATTTATTATTTTGAACTAATGATTAACTCAACGATGTGAAATGAGTTTGATCAACACAAGCAGAAGTTCTTATTTGTTTAGTACATTCGACTCTAGAATAATGTATTTGTTGTTGTGTAAATAGATTAATAGAATAGTTGACTGTATCGTGTCTTTTTGGTGTGAAACTCTAACGCTGATCAAGTTTGTTACATTGTTGTAATAATTAAATATTGTCTTTTCTTTTATGTTTTGGACATAATATGTTCGAAGTCCACAAAAGACTTTATTTTCATTGAGATTTATTATTTTACAGTAGTAGCTTATTGTAGTATGAACTACAACATACATGCTCATTTGATCGTATTTTATAACCTCTAAATGTAATATTTATTTTTCTATTGAGTTTAGCTGATTCATCTCAATGATATTTTTTCAAGTCATAATCCAAGAGAATGTCATTAGCACACATGATTGATCAACATTAGTTATTTACTTTTATTTGAGAAATCTTATTAGTGAGATATAACTATGTTAGTTTTAATCCTTTTAGTTAAATTGTCTTTTTCTTTCTTGTTTTGCATAATTATTTTAGACTTGTATTACTTGGCTAACTTTGAGGTCACTATTTGACTAATGGGTTAGCCCAACGTTATTTACTCCCGACTTTTATTTTTACTAAGTCTTTTGTTGCTATCTTAATTAGTTCTTGTAAAAAATGGAACGGTTATGCTATGAGTCGTTCATCGTTCTGTTGCAACTTATATTTGGGTCGTGACAACTTATCTTCATTTATATTTTTATAAGTGATATAAGATTGTGGAGCTCCTTTATTTAGATTGAGCCGTCATAATTATTTAATCTTAGTCGTTTACATTCCAAGACCTAATGTCCTTGTAGAGTACACTTTTTATTATGTTTTGAATCGTCTCAAGGCCTGATGCCAAGGTTTTGTTTTTGAACTACGTCGCGAAGAAAAAGCTATGGATCATTTTGATTCAACTTGTTCTAGTTACTGTAAATATGCAGATCTCTCGATTTCAATTGGGCTCTTACAAAGTTACCTAAATTAGTAGATTATAATGATGTGGTTATAAGTTAAGGAGGTCAGAAGGCCTACCTTAGTGTCACACCTCCATAAAAGCCTGTGAGTTAGGTTCTTGTGACACTTAGCATGTGTAAGCCAAGGTCATGCAGGTTTCTTGGACTGTTGTTAATGTTCTGTTGCATGGTCTAATTGACTGGTTCAAGGCTCTTTACACTGCCAAAAGGCTACATTCGGGGCCATTAGCTGTTTGGATTCTACTTTTTTGGTCGGTTCTTGTCATCTTGTCTACTTTTTGGGTTGATTAGGGCGGGGGTTGCTGGGTTTGCACTGCACCGGTCATTTGTCAAACTCATTGTATTCATTTTATTTATCAAAAAGGCCCATTCTTCTAGAAATCGAAAAGGGTTCTTCAGTTTTATCAGCCGTCTTCTAAGCCCATTTCCCAGAAAATTCCAAACTTTTGCCTCATGCTCAGTTCTAGGGTTTTATGTGGTGAAGTAGCAGATTGATCAAATACAATATTATTTATTTTACGATAGAGTTTGTATGAATTTATTTTTGAAATTACTTCAAAATACATTGTACAAAATAAAAAAAAGTAAATCTATGCAAAGTTACTAATATAAATCGAGTTCTCACGACTAATAAAACCTGCTGGCTAGTTGTTGCAGTATATCTTGTTTTTTTGTTATATATATATATGCTTTACAAAAAAACCCACCTATTTTTTTGCAAACAACAATCATTTTCCTTTCCAAAAATCCAAGCTCAAAGATGTAGAATGTAGAACTACTTGAATATTATGATCCATTACTTTACAGATATGTGCTGAAGTTGATGATGAGAAGCTCAGATTTCAAAGACTGAAGTTACAGACTGAGAATCTGATAAATCTACCATCCTGGCCGATGGTTTGAAATGGCAGCAACTTCTCCAACCCAGTTTTCGGAAAGTCAAGATCTACTTTCTCAACAACTTGTCAGCATTTTAGTTGGTATAAATTATTTTGGTAATCAGACAAAAAGATTAGGAAGCATCGTCGCCCACCATAATTCAGATCCATACCTCAATTTATTATTATGTATATTTTTTTAATTATTCGTCGTCTTTATCATGTGCCTCTTTTTAAAATTCTTGATAAGCTATCAGGCTCTCCACTGACAATGCATCCACACAGCAGAATGCTTAATGCAGTACAGTAGAATATAAGAAACCATGGAATTATTGTTAACTTGTAAGGGGGGAGGGGGGGTTCTATATGATATTTTGGATATTATTAATGTGGGAAAAGGGTTGGAACACGTGGTAGGGTCGAGGGTATCAATGATTAATCCAAATAATTTGGACGAAATTATTGAGGAAGGGGAGGAGGGAGGGAGAGGGAAGGGGAAGGGGAAGGAGCCATCGTCTTCGTCATTTATCTTTTTTTTTTTTTTTTTTTTTTTGATGATGCAGAAGTCGATGGGCGTATCAATGGCGGTATCCGTACACACTGAACCACGTTCTTAGAATATCAATCCAGGCTGGGTGGACCCACATGGCCAAGCCCAAGCGTCTTGGATCACCCAAATATCTGGAAGATTTTCTTCTAAATTATAATTTAGCCCCTCGCTCTTATTCAATGAGACCCATTTTGCTATTTTTTATTAGATGCAAATGCAATTGTGGTTTGACTATTTCTATATTTTATTGATTTGTTGCAATTATTGGCGTGAGTGTGTAATCTCAAAGGTTTCATCTTGGTAAGCTCCAACCAATAATAGCAGTGTAATTGTTTTGATTTCCCGGTGGATAGTATAGATCTTGGGTCATCATGTTTTAAACCCAGGGTTGGAAAACAGCCGAATCCGGACATAATTGGTTGTTTCCGGTTAGATGTCTCGTTTTCAGATTTTTCGATTGAGCTTCATTTTCAGCTAAAATTATTGCACAAGGAATAAAATTTAAAATTTTGCATTAAATTTGGGCTAGGTTCAAATTACGTAATTTCTAGAGTAAAAATTTTATTTCGAAGTTTAAAATTGGAGTCTTAGAAATTAAAAAAAAAAAAAAAACATTTTATTTCATGAGGTCGAGAATCAAAATCGAACTAGACTAGATTTGTAAATTTTGAGTTAGTTTAGCCGATCAATTTTGTTCTTTACACTTCTGAGATTAAGTTTAATACTAATAAATTTTTAATTATTTAACCTGGTGTTTCTGTTAGTCTCTCTTCCAGACTGTGACATTAAGTTTGAATTGTTATGGTTTCACATATAATAAATAATTAAGAACATATATTGATCGGGCACCAATTATTGCTTATTCTACAAGATGTTAACTGATTATATAACTTATTTATTTTGCAAATGATGATATTTTTAGTAGAATTTAACGATGATGTTCGCTAAAAGCACATTTAAGACTGTTTCGAAGCCGTTTGGTTGATTTTTTAACGGTTGGATTGTTAATTGTTCAAACTATTGCGATAGATCATATGTTGAGATAAATGGAAGATGAGTATACTATAAAGGAATCGATCGAGTCAGGATGATCACGATTAAGTTTCAATTTTTTTTTCTTTGGAAACTAAAAAGGAAATAAAATTAAGGAACTAAATAGTTAATAATGCGATGAGTAAATTAGGGTTTGACAACCTGCATGATTGGAAGAGAAGAGTAGTCATTCGGTGATCCACCAAACAGTCAAAGAACAGTCTCAAAACAAAAGCCATGTGCATAATGGCAAACTGCTGTTCCTACGAACATGTTTCATTTAGTCTCAGAAAATGACAAATGCAGGTTTTAGATTCAAGAGTAGTTTCTTTTTACTGCTCCAAAGCGTTTACTGATCTTTAATGGCGGAGGGAAGCGTTGGTTGCGTTCGTGAGTTATAAAAGGAGGCTCCTCCAACGAGGGTTTTGCATGAGCTTTTTAGCTTTTTGAGTGAGAAGAAAAGAGAGTTTCTAGCCATGGCTGCATCTAACTTCTGCACGTCTTCCATGGTAGATTTCGCTCTGTGCTCTTCTCTTTCCTTTTTGCTCTTCTCTTGCTGGGTTTTATCATTCAAGCTTTTAGTTCGAATTATGAAGAACTAACCCAAGTTTTCTTTCCTCTTTTTTTTAATTACAGATTGTGGAGGAAGAAGCTAGATTTGAAGCAGAAGTTGCAGAGGTGCAGGCATGGTGGAACTCAGAAAGGTTCAAGTACACCCGCCGACCTTACTCTGCCAGAGACGTAGTTACACTGCGAGGCACTGTCAAGCAGAGCTACGCCTCCAATGAAGTGGCCAAGAAGCTGTGGAGAACCCTCAGGAACCACCACGCCAACGGCACCGTCTCCCGGACCTTCGGCGCCCTCGACCCCGTCCAAGTGTCGATGATGGCCAAGCACTTGGACTCCATCTACGTCTCCGGGTGGCAATGCTCGTCGACCCACACCACCACCAACGAGCCCGGCCCCGATCTCGCTGACTACCCTTACGACACAGTTCCTAACAAGGTCGACACATTAATTTCATTCGAATCCAACAATGTTATATGGATCTTATCATTTCTCTAAATTCTGGATTTGATTTGAGCAGGTGGAACAGCTATTTATGGCGCAGCAATTCCATGATCGGAAGCAAAGAGAGGCTCGGATGAGCATGAGCCGGGAAGAGAGGGCAAAAACGCCTTATATCGACTATCTGCAGCCGATCATCGCCGATGCTGACACCGGGTTCGGAGGAACCACAACCACAGTGAAGCTCTGCAAGCTTTTTGCGGAGCGAGGTGCGGCCGGAGTTCATATCGAGGATCAATCTTCGGTGACCAAAAAGTGCGGTCACATGGCCGGAAAAGTGCTTGTCGCTGTCAGCGAGCATATTGATCGCCTCGTGGCCGCCAGGTTACAGTTTGATGTGATGGGCGTGGAGACGATTTTGGTGGCTCGAACTGACGCAGTCGGGGCCAATTTGATCCAGTCGAATGTGGATTCAAGAGATCATCAGTTTATCATGGGAGTGACTAACCAGAATCTGAAGGGGAAGCCATTGGCGATGCTTTTGGCTGAAGCAATGGCGGCTGGAAAAACAGGGGAGGAACTTCAAGCAGTGGAGGATAAATGGCTGTCGACAGCTCAACTGAAGACATTCTCGGAGTGCGTCGCCGACGCTATCAAGATCATGACTGGGGTGCCGGAGATCGAGAAGAGGAGGAGACTGGAGGAGTGGAACAAGTATTCCTCCTACGAAAAATGTCTCTCGAACGAGCGAGGCCGCGAAATTGCAGAGCAATTAGGGGTGAGAAACCTCTTCTGGGACTGGGATTTGCCTCGAACAAGAGAAGGATTCTACCGATTCCAAGGCTCTGTCCCGGCGGCGATCGTCCGAGGATGGGCGTTCTCCCCTCACGTCGACCTACTCTGGATGGAAACCGCCAGCCCTGACATCGTCGAATGCACCATTTTCTCCAAAGGAGTGAAATCAGTCTATCCAGAAGCTATGCTCGCCTACAATCTCTCGCCGTCGTTCAACTGGGACGCATCGGGAATGACCGATTTTCAGATGCAGGAGTTCATCCCGCAGATCGGAAAGCTCGGATACTGCTGGCAATTCATCACGCTGGCCGGATTCCACGCCGACGCCCTAGTCATCGACACTTTCGCCAAGGACTACGCGAAGAGAGGAATGCTCGCTTATGTGGAGAGGATTCAGAGAGAAGAAAGGAACCATGGAGTCGACACTCTCGCTCATCAGAAATGGTCTGGCGCTAATTACTTCGACAGGTACCTCAAGACTGTGCAGGGAGGTATTTCTTCCACCGCCGCCATGGGCAAAGGCAAGTTCCTTGAATCTCATCTCACAATTCAAAACCCATCGCCATTCTCTGTTTGAGTTGTTCATCAATGATCTTCGTTATTTTACAGGAGTGACTGAAGAACAATTCAAGGAATCATGGACCAGGCCAGGCGCTTCAGATCTGGGAGGAGCAGGGACGGCAGTGGTTGCCAAATCAAGAATGTAGAAAACGATGATGGAACGCAGAACCAGAACCAGAACCAGAACTAGAACCAGAACCAGAACCAGAACCAGAACCAGAACCAGAACCAGTTTTTTGAATTTAGGGGAGTTGGGTATTTAAGATTGAGTAATGGGTATTAGCTAAAAATAAAAATGATGGATTAGTTTGTTCATCAGTTCGCAATTTATGCCAGTTCCAAGATCAAGCTGTGTCAGTCATGGTTGCAGGAGCTCTGCCTGAAGCCATATTCATGTTGTGCGATCATCATCTGTTTTGCTTACTGTATTTGAAATTGTAATCTGTCATTTTGATACTTCCAATCTTTACGTGTTCTTGTATTTAGTTTGAATAATAAAAAATCTTTCTTGTTTACTTCCAATTCTCTTCTTTTTAACCTACTTTTATGAACAGGGACAAGTTACTCTCTTGTTCTAAGATTAAAATATTCACAGCGTCAAACAAGAGTAACTTTGTAATTAATTTAATAAATTATAAATATATTAATTAAATCAATTATTAATTTACTTATCTAACTTCAGCTTATTACAAATTAATCGTTATCTCAATTATTGATAGCATACTACAACATTTTTGTATCAACGATCGGTCGGCTGTATTTTCTAAATATACGACGTGATCTAGGCTCCATGTATTTTCTAAATATACGACATGATCTAGGCTCTAACGTGTCTGTCTAATTTAATATTCATTCATTCGTTAGTGTGTAATTATAATTACTCTATTAATGAGCATATGACATGTTAATAATAAGACTAGAATGTAATATCGAAATTATGCTCGACGTGCTTAACTAATTGCCAAAGTTGTTTGAATTGACTGGTGGTTTATAGATTGACTTCAATCGTCGTGTTCCTCTACATGAATTCTTTTCCTCTTAATTGCCTTCCTACATTCCTTCACGATCAAAATAAATGCTACAAATTGTGACAGCTTTCTATAAAATATTATAGTCATTGTCTTAACATTTGATCATAAATTAAAATATATTGAGGAGTAACGTTTGGTGCAGACTCTAATTTGCACCGTAAATAATTAAATTAATAGATCAGATGTATGAACGAGTAAATGACTAATAAACATATGCCACGACATAAAATTAAAAAATAATATAATAATCATTATATTAAAGTATATATATATTTAATATTATTCATTATGTTTTATTTCACAAGTTAGGCATTGATAGCTCACCCAAGTTGGCTAATGGTGGGATAATGTGTCACGAAATTTGAAATTTCCCACTTCACTAATTTCCAAAATTGTACACTTACGGACATGTGGTTCCTACTTCGACTAGAATACTTAAATAACTACTTGCTCTTCTAATCTTAAGCTGCCTGCAATTTGGATGAATAATTCTTTTTTGGATCATCTTCTTACACGCTTTCATATACAATAATATTGTGCTACTAATTTTGACAATAACATTATTAGCTGTAAATATTATATTCCTTACTTTAATCACTCTAATAAATTAATTTTCACTAATTATTGTATGTTTTTTTTTTAATTTGATTTAAAGTGTTCGTTTAACGTTATTCTGACTGTTTTTTTTTTCACATAATACACTTTGAATTCTTGCACAAGTTGTCCAATAATTAGATAATGCATGCCAAAATGCGAAATTTCCTCCTTAATTTTTCCAAAATTGTCTCGGACTCGAGGGTTTTTATTTGACTACGTAGTTCAAATTTTTTCCTTTGCATTCATAGAGTACAAAACTTGGAGGATAGTGAAATATCATCGTCAAATTAAAGAGATAAATTTGATAGCAAGATTAATCTTTTTGAAGAGAGGTGTATAATGACAACTCTCTGAACATATTTGAAAAAATAATTAATTAATAGTTTAGATTGCAAGATCTAACATAAAATAATGTTGTAATAAATATCAGTTCAACCATCGTGTTCTTTTTGGTTTTAATGTTAGTTTAGATGAGACAAAACTCTTTGTCTCTCACAAAGGTTTGTTCTATATTTTGATACTATGCTACATTAGCTAAAATATGTTGTTTGAGTAAATGATTATTTATTTCAATTTATTTGAAATAAATTAATAAATCAAATTTTTATTTAGTTTAAATGAAAACTAAATTCCAACAGTTTTACTCTAATTAAATTTTTAGCTTACGTAATAAACGAGTGTTCCGATGTGTATTTGGATAGGAAAACTGTGTAAATATTGTTTCATTCAGTTATTATTTATTCCTAGCCATCAGGTGGAGTCTCATGGGTACGAGGCTGCGCTGTACTCTCCTATAAATAGAATAAATGGAATAGAGAAATTTCTCCATTTCTCGTCAGATATAACTTGGTATTAGATGGTCGATAAAGGCCTCTTCTAGCTCTACCATTCTTCTTGAGATCAAGTGCAAACACTCAGTTCAAAGCCGTAATCAAAACTCGTAGACACTCAGTAGCAGAGCATATACAGAACGGAAGAATTCACATATACCCAATTTTGAGAAGTATTTTGGCCGCAGACACTCGCAATGGATGCAGAGTGGAATCTGCAAAAACTTGGTTTAAAGCATCAAACTATTTGATAATAGAAGTACGGACCCTTGGACCTAAAGAGCAGATACCCACAGTGAATACTTCAAAAAATCTGTAGAACTTAATCCCAAACAGTATTTCTCGAAGTTCAATTTGCAGATCCCTAGAGAGATGTGCAAACACCATTGCCAGACACTTGGTGAGCCTAGCAAAAGTCTAATCACAGGGACAAAGATTCAAATTGAAATTTCATGCGAATGTCTGGTCATAAAGTGCGGATCCTTTTCAGAGCAGAAGTCTAATAAAATACCTGCAAAAACTCATCGCCTCATTGATGTATCTAATAGACATATCGTAGGCGCCAAGATAAATAGTAAAAGATGACCGTTGCTCGAAAATTTGAAAGATGCTATAAATAAAAGTTCATTTCAATGTGCAACTAATGAAGAGTAGTCTACACAAAAATGCTACCCATTCACTTTTTGGTAGCACCCTTGAAAAGTCAGTAAAACTTCAATTGACACCCACACTATCTTTCCCTTGTCTCTTTATTTTATTGTCATTGCTTGTATATTAGACTTAAACATTTAAGTATAAGAGAAAATGTATAATTTGAGTTTGTAAACAAAAATAATTTTAATCACACGAAAAGGTTGTTAAACCTAATTCACCCTATCTACTAGGGTTAATATTGATCCTACAACTATAACAATGTTAAAGTTTTTGGTTGGCACCTTTCTTTTGTTAAATTTATAAATTAATTGGAGATCTACTTAGAAGTGAAATTGAAAGCTCTAGAATTTTAATAAGAAAACTAATATTACAGGGACTTAATTGAAATAATTATTAAACTGCAACTAAAAAAACATATTTAACCCTGTGTTTGATTTATCATAAGTTTCTTTTGCATTAATGGTAAATACGTTAAGAGTAATGTTAAGTATACCAAAGAACTAAAGTCTACAGAAAGCGAATATGATTTATATGTTTAAGAAACTTGATCGGTAAGTCACACAAGAACCTCTTAATTTTCTAATTAAAAACATAATTTTAGTTTGAAGGATCATATCGTATGGCTTTAGTTATGATATTCTCGATACTTTCTTCAATTTTCTAAAAGACAAGCATTGTTGATGACGATATTTTTGAATAGTTTTTCTCGTATTTCATTTAACCTTTTCACTCAACTATAACATTGTGTGTACTAGTTTGAACCTTCAGTATTCTATTGTCAATAATATATTGCGGATATTTATTATGATGGATGATATATGAATATAAGTTATGGAAGTTGTATTGAAGAAATAGTACAAAATCCTTGAGAATACTATGAATGAAATTATTTTGTAAAAACAAATTTGATTGTACGTGTAATAACTTTTGCTGTGATAATTGGATTATTATGAAATTTAACAGTCATAAACTAGAAATGTATAGAGTTCTACAGTCTTGTCGAGAAAGCTAGGGAACATGTAGGGTTGTGTGATGGTTATAAATGTTGAGATTAGAGTGTGTTATATTTTTAACGTAATTATTTGGTTGTTAAAAGATGTATTTGAGTTTTCTTGAAAAGATGGTTTTAATCATACAAAGTTCATTATATTGATATTGGATTTTTTTAATAAAAATGATTTCAAATAATGGTTGAGTGATTTCAAAATATTGATTTCGAGCAAACATAATTTTATAGAATTTGCATGGCTTTCAAAATAACATGATTTATATGATTTTCAAAAAATCATTGTCATGGAAGATACTGATTGATCTTATATGATGTTAATAGAGTTTGAATTATTTATTCTATGTTTTAGATTTATTTACTGACTAAAAGCTCATTATATAGATAATTTATATTTTTCAGATATCGAGAACGTTCATTGAGAGGGAAAACATAAGGCAATATAAAGTTGCGAAGAGACATAGGTGAACAATCAAGACATATGCTCTTTTTGTTTGGATGAGATGTTTGGTTTTCTTTTGTATAAATCTTTTTGAAAGGTCACATGTAGTGACCTACTTTTGTAGTATCTTCCGTGTTTGTACTCTAATTTTTATTAAAATTTTCAATGTATAAAATATATGTTGTTTTCTTCGTGCAATGAATATTTTATGTTTTAAATTATTTTATATAAAAAATAATAATAATTTTAAACGGAGTATCCTAATTTAGAATACCAAGTGGAAGAAATATGTTTTATTAACTCTTAACAATCTATGTATGTAAGAGGAGATTGTCAATGAGAACATCCTTTCAACGTTTGATTCTTTCTCACTTTGAGAATTCTCTAACGATCAGGGTTTGATTTGTGAAATCAGGCCCTGACATCGTGCAATAACTAAACGAATATTATAATTTTTACTATATTTCTATATTTAGAATAGCACTTTTCACATTAATCATGCGCTCTCAAAATAAATATTAGATTAAACTAAATCAACTAACTCCAACCCACCTTTCAAATTTCAAGTCTCAATTTGAATGTTTAGATTATATTTGAATGGTGGGTTGGAGGTAGTTGATTTGTCTGCCAACTTCGAAGAGAAACAATAATGTTTAGATGATATTGTAATTTAAAAGCATTTAATGACTTTTAAATTCTAATAAAAAAATATTTAAATAAAATATTGAAATATCATAAAATACTTTAAGGTCTTATCATTATTATGCTTCTTTAAATTAAAAAATATATTATTCTCTAAATTCATTATAGGATCCCGTGACACATGTGTCCTTAAATCTAAAAATAGTTATAATTAATTTAACCACGTGAAATATCAAAATTGTAATTGATTATTAGTTTAAATAACCAATCATTGTTACATGTCAAATAGACAAAATCAAAGCCACTCCAATTAATAAAATTACTAAACGTGACTTGATTTAATCTCCGTGTTACACTACCGATGAAACAACTCATAGTTGTTGTGCCGTCTAATATTTTTCTACTTCATGATCCGTATCGATGCACGTAATTTTTATACAAAAAACTCAACTTCTAAAAAATTGATGGTAAATTGAGGTAACCATAGATTAATTAAATGTCACGACATTCTTGATTATTATAATGTTCATCATATACATTTAGGACAAGAAGGTGATCATTGTGTTAAATTAAATTGGAGCATGAATAATAATAATTAAAAAAATATCATAGCTGCCCACATGTTGGAATCAATTGGGATATACACTAGGGCCCATTTTTTATATAATTATTAAATAATTTTGCATTTTTATGATCCAATCCCACGTGATAGGTTATCGTGATTCATTGACTTTTTTTAATTTATTTTGCAAATAGTTTTTTCTTTATATATTCTGTATTTTAGTTCATCTCACAAGCTTTTCCTATTGGGGGCATGATTATGTAAAGATGTAGATTGGGATTTTACAATCTTAAAGTTATCTCGCCATATATCGTTTTCATTTTAGCAATTTATAATTTATCGTACGAGAAAGGATGTGTAGATAAAACTTGCTCCAAATTTACAAACAGTTTGAAATAAAAATTAGTTTGGATGTTATCCCGTGAATCAATATATTTTATGTTTTGAAATGATTCTGATTCTTAGATTTTATTTTAGAGAATCTATGACCAAGATTCACGTAATTTCAATACTTTTGCAGGGATATAAGGGTAATTGAAAAACAAAAATAATGTGTCACGTATTAAATTAATAAATGTCACGTGATATATCATGAGCCATGCCCGATCGACAAAGACGATAGCACTTCTAAATAGGGCCTATTACAATACAATATGGTTTATCAAATCAATGTTAGCCCATTTGATTGATATTCATCTACCTACTATCATTATATGATGTTAATAGGGTATGGTGGTTGAGTAATTTTCTTCTATTTGTGGGGGTATTTTTGGAAATTTGTATTCCATCAATTTCTACATGCACATTGTTTTTAAACAATGTCAATCATCTTGGAAAAAAATCAAAGAATTTGTAATCTCGAGTGGTATTTTATGGTTGAATCGCTAAAAGATTCTAACTTTTGATGTTAGGTTCGACTTAGAACTTTCTAAGCAAATATTTTGGATTGCATTGATTTTAGGTCATCTAGAGTGTAAGTCTCACTATACTTAAATTCTTTTGTGATTTACGTGCATTGTATAAGCCCACTATTGCATTGTATGTCAAAAAGGGAAGTGCCTTTTTTCCAAGGTTTCAAAGTAGAGTAGTATGATAATGGAGTAGACACGATTACAATCATTCGTTGCCTCGGGTTCTCAATTCCATTTTTCAAAAATCGACTAGAACTGTAGTAAGATCGAACTAAAACCCTCCAAAAACAAACCTAAAGCGAACCCTAGTGAAAAGTCAAAATCAAAACCGAATCTTGAGCGAACTGAGTGAAATCAAACAAAATCTCTTTAGTTTTGTTCGGCTCCAAAACGGACTCAATTCGTTTATGTATCTTATCGTATATTTCAAGTAGTGATATACAATATCTAATGTAAGTCAAGAAGCTTTTTCTTGATTTCTCTTACAACATCACGGTTCTTCTGGATTTCTTCTAATATATTGATAACCTAAAATCAAATGGAATTAGTAACAAATGCTTATTAATAAAATAAAATCAAGTAATCATAATTAACCAACACAAACATCGAAAGAGAAGCAGTAAGATCAAGTGTTCTTCAGTATGACAGTACCTGTCCTTGTTCAGATTATTGAAGTGACTTCAGGAAGATTTGCTCACTATTTCTGGTTTCAAGGAGGTGGTCGATAGTCTGACAGAGTCTTCGTAAATTTCTTTGGTTGACAAATATTCAATCTCATTCTATGAAAGAATTCTCACCTGTTCAACTGGTCTGGTTCCAGTTACTTCTTGAGACGATTATTCAACAAAAGCTTCATCAACATATGAAAGCAAATACATTTAATTTCCCGCAAGCTAGACGTTGAAAATCTCTGACCTGTAATGACTCTTCTTTCCACTATTTCACGATGTTCATCTTGAATTCTTTGTCGCACAGATAATAGGAGAGGATGAAACAGATTTTGATATAAAAATATCACTAAATATCGATATACCTGAAGCTCAATCATTATCTCCTTAAACTTCTTTGTCAAAGCACTGCAATTTAGAAAATAAAACTCCACCAATTACATTTTCATTCGAAATAAGTTGGCAATGCTAATGCCTGTACACTAACTTTGTCACGTTCATTCTGGCCCGATCAACAACTCTCCCCTGTTCATATCCGGGCATTTCTCTACTGCCTGTAATATTCTGGAGAGGAACCAGCAAAATTCGATTATTAACAGCTCTTAAGAATGAGAAAAGATAAAGAAGCCAACTCAAGTATATTACTTCTTTGTTTATTGCTTCCAGCTTCGTTTCCACATCACGTGTAATATTTCCCAGTCCATCGATATCTTTCCCTATCCGCTTCTTGATTGCTAAAAGCGAAACTCTTAATTCATGAGATTGGATAAACAACTTTAGAGAGGTTCCAGATTTATATTTCCTCGTTAGCTTCCTAGTACATGAATAATTCATCGATCGTAAATTCGTTTGGATCGTAAGGAGAATAATACAAATCCTAGGTGTTGAGAAAAATAACAACGAAAATCGGCGGCAACAATGACAATAATACTATCGCAAATCAAGAAATAAGAGAAATAATAGTAGAAATAAGTACAGAAAATTTTACGTGGAAACGTAAATCAAGAAAAATTACGGAAACCGATTCCAGAAAGATCTCACTATGAAAAATAACATTTACAATATTTTTTTAAATATTGAATAATATAAAAAATATTAACTAACAGAAATAACCATTGTTAGAACTTTTAAAGTACACAAAAGTACTACACCTATTTTTTTCTCACACTCCAAAATAATTCTCACTATTTCTCTTTTTCTTCTCGGAAGTGATTTTATTGTTCTCTTTTGGATAGAAGATTTCACTTATTTTCGAATGATTTTTCTTTCCTTAGGAACTTTCTATTTATAGAGAAAGTTTTTCATAATAGGATAAAATATCACACATCACGCAGAAGAAAGTTTCAATTTTTCTTCTACATTTCATTTATGACATGTAAAAGTAAAATTGAATTTTTTTTTATTAAATGATATGAGTCTCTAATCATTAAAGAGGGAACCGACACTAAATTGAACAAGGAATCCAAAGAATCTATTGAAAACTCTTGGAAAAGAGTTATTACATAGGGTATTTTGCGAATAGTATTGTTAAAAATTAGTGATCAATGAAATAAAAGAATCATATTTTGTTACATAATGCTATAACATCGCGTGTAACATCAAATTTGTATAAAATAATATTTTTTATTCTTTTAATGAAATATTTATTCGAAATAGGTATTTTTTTATAGATTGTTGATGATACAAGTAGATTTTAAGAAATAAAATATTTGAAAGCTGAAAGTTAGAAAAAAAAAAATTTTAGATAGAGAGAAAAATAAAAAAAAACAACTAAGATGTTAGAAACAAAAAAAGAATATCTAATCTAAATTAAATATTTTAATTAGATAAAGAAAAAGAAAATTTTGGTAATAAAAATTATTTTTAAAAGGAGGTAACTTTTGCTGCAAAAAGGGGGGGAGGTGAGGAGAAGGGCGAAATGGGCGAAGAGAAAGAAATACAAAGAGAAGAGAAGAAAGTCAGTAGAAGAAAGGAAAAACCAAAACGACGTATTGCTGCACCATTACATCGCATAGAAGAATTTCATATTTTTCGTGTTTCGAATGATGATTTTTATGATTAATATGATGATATTTTCTTCTTCTATATGCTAAATATTTAGTGACTACGAAGAGAGAATACTTAATTATGTTAATGTATCTACTTTTGTTATGATTTATTGTACGAATTTATTTAGATAATTCAATATGGATTTATAGTTTAATTTATTCAGTGTTAAAAAACATGAATAAATATTAGGGTTGCTATTATAAGTTACTATAAATAGAGTTAGAAAATATATTAAATTGTGAGAAATTAAAAATTTTCATATCAAAGTATTAATTTTGCATGATTAATTAGAATTGTGATTAATTAAGTTCATTATAATATTTGTATTTCATAAAGTAATAAAAAAATATTATAAGAGTTAATCAAATAATTGTGACAATGTTTGATTTATGAAAAAATATTCTAAGTCATCTAATTTGTTTACTGTAATATTTTTATAGCATCTGTAATAAATTTCGTATATAAAGAAATCGAATCTAAGTCATGTTTTTATCTGTTGATTTTCTTATTTGGTTTGTTTGTGCTCCAATATAATTATTTAATTTCTACTTAATTCATTATACCCAATTTCCATCGTAGTCAATTGAATATGTTTTACGTTGATCTAAATTTCGATAATTTTATTCTCGTGGGATCAACTTTTATTTATCACTTATTACTTACTTGTGACGCATGCACTTACATTGTGTAACGATTTTGCAGATCTATCCACTTGTTTCTCGATCTCTTATATCTAGATTTAGCAACAAAAAATTAAGGAAATAAAAAAAAAATAATGTCTAAAATAGATCCAAAATTCCAAAAGAAAAACTCTATAGATTTGGCCATACTCGTAGAGCTTTAATCAAGACCAAAGGTATTCCATACCAGCTTATTGAAAGCTTCCATTCTCATATCTCCGTTTCTATGTGATTCTCTCATGCCCACCTTTGCCATCACTCAGCAAAGAATACTAAACAAAAAATATAATTGATACAACCCCATGTGTTATATGAGTTGCCTACTAGTTTAAGCATAATTATTTTTTTGATAAATATACCAAATTAAATATAAATGTCAAAGTATTAATAATTATCAAGTTAAATTGTTGTATGAATATTTTTTTAAATAATTTACATGTTTAAATTCACTTTGAAAATACCTTTGAAAGTGAGTCTTTGTTTATTTAGTATATGCATGATAAAAAAAACTTATTCACAAACATTCAAGTGTTTAAGAACACTTTGTGCGGGCACCTTGAGACAGAGTATGAATGTCTCGTCCCGAGCCATATGCAAAATGGAAGAACTCACAGACACCTAATTCCGAATAGTACTTTTTCCCTAGACATCTATCGCATAAATCTCAGTATAATCTATAAAATTTTAATGTGATAGCTCACCATGTGAAAACAAATAAAGTTCCAGAGTGAGAGCCTAATCTATACAAATAGAAGTGTATGATTAACGTTGATTTACACAATCAACAATATAGGGAATAATTTAACCCTAAATCCCAGGTGATTACTCTGCAACGTTAAAAAATAATCAACCTTACTTGGAATTAATTTCCGATCTATAACAAAAAGGAAAGAATTCCATTTTCATTACTGAACCACCACCATTCAACCACTTCGACCACCGCGAGCAGCGCAGTGGAAACAGAATTCGTCAAGGCAGCATTGGCTCTGCCTTCGTTCGAACGACTCCCTTTGGCGGAAACTCCTGCTCAGCCGAATCCTTCTTTCGCAGACTGAGATTGTTTGCACTGTAAATTTCTCTCTCTCTCTCTCTCTCTCTCTCTCTCTCTCTCTCTCTCTCTCTCTCTC
>CM039523.1:12735456-12754363 GCA_022433055.1 Begonia peltatifolia
CTCTCTCTCTCTCTCTCTCTCTCTCTCTCTCTCTCTCTCTCTCTCTCACACACACACACACACACACACACATACTCTCTCTGTTTTGTTCTGCTCGCGAAGGTGAAGGAAGAAGAGGGATTGATTTCTTTTAAAAGTCTAGATCGAACCGGCGCATCCAGCAAACTGACCTGGGCCCGCGTAAGAACTGAACAAGACAAGTAATTCAGACAAGACTGAACTGGCTCAATTGACCTGAACCGACCAAAACTCAAAATTCTTCCTATCAACAGAATATTTTTGGATAGTTAAGATGACCAAATCGATATGAAAATCCATTGTTAGGATTTCATTGGAAAAGAATTTCTACTCTTCTTACTTTCAAAATGATTATTTTAAGATAAAAGAAGAAATTTCAACTTCCTTAATTTTGAAGATAAGAAGATCAATTTAGCGCTAAAGAAAATACTTAAAACTCTATTCCCTCTCTTTCTCGGAATCTAAGTAAATAAAGTTACTAGGTTTTGACATTTTGACTGTAGGCCTTACTCGGCGAAATATTTATTAAATTATTTCTTTTAAAGTATTTTATTATTCAATTATGATTTAATCTCACGCATTATTTTTTTGATACAAGTGAGATTTTATCTGAAAATGAAATGACGCTGATCGAGAATTTTCCAGAGGCAGACAATCATTTAGAAGATGATGTTATAGTTGATTCCGAATAATAATTTAAAGTTATGATTTTATATCATTTAAAAGAATATTTCATATTTAGTTGCATTTAATTTTAGTTTGAGTATTTGAATTTTTCAATTAATTAGGTTATTATCTTAAATTAATAAATGAGATTTTATTTAATGTTTGTTTAGTATTGAATTTTTTTAAAAATATTTATTTATAATTGTTTTAAAGTTTCTTGCATAATAAATAATTTTTTTCATTTTCAAGAATTTCGAAATAAGAAAATTAAGATTTTATAACTATTCAATTTAACGTAATTTGCAAATTGTTTTAAAAAAAATTTCAAAGTTTTAAATTGGAGAAAAGCAATAATAAATTTTAGAGTCGTTATACTCGTATTCTCCGAACTAAACAAACTAGAAGTAAATTTAAGCAAGCCACTTTTAGAATAATGAAAGTAAAGGAAACATTATACTTTTGTGACCATGAGAAAATTGAATTAAAGGTGTAAATTGGTGAACAAAAGAGAATCCAAATTTAGTTCCTTCATTTTCTAAAAATTGTTCAACCCTTAAACCTCAAGTGTTCCATAAGATGATGGTTGTTTGCTTTGATACAAAGCATTCGGAAAAGACAAACAGCGCCATGCTAGGTAGAGCGGAGATGTTTAAAAATACGCTCAGGAAAGCAGCCTATGCGTGGAGAAGAGGATCATAGAGCTCAAACTTACTGCTACTGCCAGTATGTAGTCTTTCTTTCCCTGGTTGGAAGGGGAGTTTAAGTACTCAGCTAGTTTGCTCAGTCATTCATAGTCCCCACTCCTTTCTTGATGTATTTTATTTCTTACCACTTTCCAATCTCGATGAAAACAATTTATGTTCTCATTTGATTTTGAATGTAGGCGATTGATTTCAAAACTCAAGCGTGGGTTTAATTATTCGTGAGAGACCACAAGTTTAAAGATTAAAGACTGTCTCAATGTAAAATAAGGATATGTTTGTTTTACATTGATTTATTGGTTGGTTTTGAATTTTCCAAAACCCGAATAGAAGCGCCTTGGTAAACATTTGGGTTTTGACAGGATTGTGCATCTCGAGTGACATGTGGCCAGTGAAGGAATTAAGTCGATACTTCGATTATTTAGGAGCCCCTCTAGATGGCAATTGCCTTTGTTCATTTCGCTAATTGGTTTCTTACAATACTCTTACGATGGGTTGAATGACACGTCAAAAAAAACGTCTTGTTCAACTTGAACTTTTAAAGAGAGGAACAGCCAAAATTGAAGCTACTTATGGGAAAGAAATGTCTCTTTAAGATTTATCATATGATTGTACAACATTTGCCTTTACATCTGTGCTTGCTGACAGATCAAAATTTTTTTTACTGGAGCTATCTTATTAAGCATCTTATTCAACTTTTAAAGTGGGAAGCAACCAAGATTAAAGCTACTTATGATGAAACAACCAAGATTTATGATGCGATTATTTCTTAGAAATGTACGACTTTTCTCTCGACTAGTCTGTATTTTGGCAAGTCGAAAAAATCTTATCAGAGTTAATCTTATGAACATTTTGATAAAATTTTCAAAACATAAAACTACCAAAATAGACGAGTCTTTTAAATTTTTAACTACGATTATACGACATTTGCCATGACATATGCTCTTGCTTGGTGTCAAGGTCCGGGCTTGTCCAAGGCATGTTGCCTATGGCCGCCCATACTATTAGGTAGATGTATTTCCTTTTTAAACACTCTAATTGTATTATTTTCTTTCTATTTTGATGTAAGTGACTCTTTGCCACTATGACATGTGCACTCTTGCCATAGTGAAGATGGTTCAGATTGCTCTTTAGGGGGGAGAGGCGTGACAGCACATAGACCCCCCCCATCCACTGACGTAATTTGTTGTCAATCAATGAACGAACTTTTTACATACTCTTTCTTTATACTCACTATGCTCAATGATGCTCTTTTCGGTTAATCTCGTCCCCTCATCGTTTACTCGCTAGATAAAAAGCCCACTTTAGCGAAGAGGGCACGCGGCGCCGTTGGTGCGCTCATAGGTTGACTCACTAAATCTGCGATAGTGGGTGCTACACGGTCTTATTAACCATCTTGAAAGTATGACCGTGACACTTGGCATGTTGAAAAAAAAAAACAATTTATTAGTGTTATCTTTTAAGTAATTGGTCAAACGTTTCAAGTAACAAGCAACCAAGATTTTAACTATGGTCGAGGGAGAAAGGTCAGTCAAAATTTTTGAAAAATTCAACTTTGTAAAAACCCAATTTACAGTACAATTTTTGGGCTCAGTTGTCAATTTCATTTTTCAAACACCAACTAAAACCATATCAAGTTCAAACACCAACATCGTCAAAAAATGAAACCAAACCAACTAAAACTAACAAATGAGCCAAAACTGACTAAAGTCGACGAAAACCAACCTGGACCGAGCCCTAGTAAAAAGTCAAAATCAAAACCGAATCTTGAGCTAACCGAGTGAAATCGAACAAAATCTCTTTGGTTTTGTTCAGCTCCAAAATTGACTCAATTCATTTTTGGTTTATGAATTTCGAGAACCAAACCAACGGGTTTAAGCTCAATTATAGATGAAACTGAACTGACCAGAAGACTCATCCCTAATAATGCCTGTGATGAGAAGCCGTCTATTGATGGATATACACATATATATATATATATATACTTCAATGGTCTAGATTTCACTCGAAAGATCTTATATCTTTAACATTTCAAGGATCAAATTTAGAAGCCACCAGTCAAGGCGTTAGCTTTTTCGAGCTAGATTAACCTCCCCCCGATCAACCCAGAGGTGTTATTCGCTCGAAAACTTGCAAAGTTACTTCCATATTGCCGAAAGAATCACTGGTCATATAGAATTGCAGCTCTCATGAAGTAGAATATCCAAGTTCACAAGGAAAATAAATACATATTCTTCAGTTTCTTTCCCCTAGCCTATAACAATGTCCAGAAACATTGGAAATAAGCATGGAATCCTTTATCTCCTTGTCTTATAAATAATCACACCACCACCAATAAACCAACCCCACACGATAGTAAAGAACATGAAATAAAATGTACCCACTTTGCGTAAGACACGTATAAATATTTGTATCGTCACTATTGCACAGTGAAATGTCGTCGGGGCAGTTGTTACGCTCCCTTGTTCTTCCACGGTTTGATGACTCCGACGACTATTATGACAACTATTATCAAGAGAATAAGAATTGCAATGCACATCCACTTTCGAGAATTCCTCTGAAGTTGCTTTGCAGTTTGGAGCATAGTTGTCCCTGATTGTACGTGATCAACCGCATTCGTAACCTGACGACAAGAACCCGCCAACATCCATTACCAAACAACAAATATTTCTTACAATGTCACATTTTTATGTTGTTCTGACAGACCTGGTTTTCTATGTTGTCTAGAATTTCGCCTTGAGCCTCCACTAAGACTGCCATATCGAGATAAATCTGAGATGGAAATGAAAATCTTAATCTTCTTACACTTTGACGTTATATTTCAAGTAGTGATATACAATACCTGATGTAAGTCGAGAAGCTTTTCCTCGATTTCTCTTACAGCATCATGCCTCTCCTGGATTTCTTCCAATGTATTGATAACCTAAAACCAAATGGAATTAGTAAATAAAATTGAGTAATCATAATTAATCAACACAAACAATGAAAAAGAATCAATAAGATCAAGTGTTCTACAATATGAGTGTACCTGTCCACGTCCTGATTCTTGAATCGCCTTTTGGAAGATTTGTTCGCTATTTCCGGTTTCGATGAGGTGGTCAATAGTCTGACAGAGTCGTCATAAATTTCATTTGTCGACAAATATTAAATCTCATTCTATATAATAATTCATTCTCACCTGTTCATCGGGTCTGGTTCCAGTTACTGCTCGAGACGATTATTCAACGAAAATTTCATCAGCATATGAAAGAAAATACATTAATAATCGTTGGAGGTTGAAAATCTCTGACCTGTAATGACTCTTCTTTCCACTACTTCACGATATTCATCTTGAATTCTTTGTCGGAGAGTCTGATAAAGAAAGCATACAGATAAGAGGATAGGATGAAATACATTTTGATATAAAAACATCACTAAATGTCGATATACCTGAAACTCAATCATTATCTCCTTGAACTTCTTTGTCAAAGCACTGCAATTTAGAAAATAAAACTTCACTAATTACATTTTCATTAGAAATAAGTCTGCAATGCTAATGTTTGTACACTAACTTTGTCACATTCAGTCTGGCCCGATCAACTGCTGTGCCCTTTCCACATCCGGGCTTTTCTCTATTGGCTAAATTCTGGAGAGGAACGAGCGAAATTTGATTGGTAACAACTCTTAAAACTGAGAAAGACAAAGAAGATAACTCGAGTATATTACTTCCTTGTTCATTGCTTCCAGCTTTGTTTTCACACTTCGTGCAATCTTTCCCACTTCATCGATATCTTTCTCCATCCGCTTCTTGATTGCTAAAAACGAATGTAAACTCTTAAATTACGAGAATGAACAAACAACTTTGGAGAGGTTTTCATATTTTCTTTTGAGCAAGAAGATCGTTTCCAGAGGAGGATTCTTATGCCAACATTTACCTTTCATGGCAGTCGCTTTCGTGACAGATTTTGATTCCTCATTAGCTTCCTACAGGGAAGTTCATAAGTAATTCCTCAATTGTAAATTCGTTCGGATCTTAAGGGGAATTGTGCAAACCTTAAGTTTAACAAGGAATCCAGAGAGTCTATCCACTTGTTTCTCAATCTCTTGAATCTAGATTAAAGCCACAAACATAAGAAAAAAATCAAGGAAAATAGATCCAAAATTCCAAAAGGCAAATTCTTCAGTTTTCGCCATATTCGTAGAGCTTTAATCAGCAAAAAAGGTATTGCATACCTGCTTATTGAAAGCTTCCATTCCCATATCTCCGTTTCTCTGCGATTCTCTCCTGCCCATCTCGATATCGGTAGCTCCCCAGGTCCCGCCTTTGCCATCACTGACAAAAGAGTCCTAAACAAAACACATAAATAAAATTTACAATCAAGTTTCTCAAATCAATGGACATTGGTACAACTCCCAGGTGAGATGAGATGCCTTAACGAATAATATCACACAGAACCAGAAATATCTTTCATTAAAGAAAAATTTGTACTGAACTAATGAAATGTGTTAAGGAAAAAATACAAGAATATAGCTTATAAGACAGTTGAGTGTGATATTTATTTTTCAGAGACCTAAAGTAATCTAAAAAAGCTTCCTTCGATTTCTCCGGTCACCGGAGAAATAACCAGAGGCTGTCTGTCATCAAAACTGTCACCTTGAGTGATTTCAACATAATTAGATCAAAGTTTTGAATTAGAGAACAAGTGGGTATCTTCCAAAACGTCAAAATCAATAAAAAAAAAAAAAAAAAACCAAAGCAGCAATCAAAATCAGCCCAACTTCACCCGAGACTCTATCACAAACCCAAATCGAAATCCAAACACCACGACCGGCAATCAAATTACGAAACAAATACAAGAATTCCATAAGAAGATACCGTGAGCAAATCGTTCATCTTGATCAAACCCCACAGAGAGATAGAGAGAGAGACGGAGAGAGAATCAAGGTGGAAAACGTTGTGCAACGGAAAGGACAGTCTGTGTTGGTTTGGATTAATACTAAAAAGTATAAATATTAACGTTATACTTTGTGTTGGGGCCAGATATAGAATCAGGGAGACACCCGTCCCCCGGCAGTTGAATTACAGCTAATCACCCTTTGACCTATAATACATATTATAAAATTAATTAACAACAATAAATAAAGCTTTCAAATTTCATACCTCTTTTATAATATCAATATTAGGTATAATTTATAATTTATTATCATTTTTAAACTAAATTAATTAGGAAATTTGTTTATAAATAACTTAAATGATCTTAATCATTGTACTTAAATTAAATAAAAATTATGACATGATTTTTTTTTATTATATTTGAAAGACAAAATTATATTGAAAGACCATTAAATTTAAATTATCAAAACCTTAATAAGAGTGTCGTGTGAATAAACTAAATTGAAGTGGACAGTTAAACGGCAAAGGCTTAAGGCAAATTATCTATATGCATCAGATATGCCAGAAACAAAATTATATCATTTTGGATGATTTAAATTTTTTTTCCTTTTTTTAATTCTTCAAAAGTCTTTTTAAGTAGACAAAAAACCCTTTTTTTTTTTTGTTTATAATAACTTGAATAGTAACATGGACTATATAGATTAAAAATAATATTTGTACGGGATGTCTTGATGCTCATAGTATAATATTGTCTGCTTAGAGTTTGAGTCTGTACAAAAATTTTTATAAAATTGGTGCAAAACACGTTGTACTAGGTAAAAATAAAAATTATAAATCATTTATTTTTTATTATCTCAAGTCGATTCGAGATTATACATTGTTACTGGTATGAATTAGGTCATCACAATCAATAGAATTTTGAATTATATATTTAACAGTAGTCTGAATGATACTAGACTCAATTATCATGGAGAGATTTTATGAAATCTGATAGTTTTAGGTACTAAAAATTCAAAATATATTTTTTTTGTTTTTTTTAATTGAAAATATTAATCAATTTGGTGGTGTGAATCAAGTTCGATCGACTCGAGTGAGGGCCTTTGTTCATCATGCACATTCGATGTGCTATGTGAAATAGAGTCATAAGACAATCTGAATGCGTTGTGTTTATGGATGCAAAACCCTAAACCTAATTAGAGTTAGAGAGTTTTCCTTGGTAAGATACAATGCAATGTTTGCACTTTCTACTTTATTCTCCTACCCACAGTTATTTAGGATATATAAATATCAATATATATATATATATATATATATTCATATTCAAAATTACTGTATAATTGATGTTGTTGTTAGGCTTACGAATTAACCCAAGTGGATTTTGTCGGCAGTTGCAATTCTATTAAGTCTTTTACTGTGATAATTAATTTTCGTTAAGAGTCAGAAAGTGCAATTTATATTTAGGTCGACCTTATTTCGTTGCCATCTTTGGTCTTAGACTTGTCACACTCTAGAATCATGATCCATTAGCTCTCATCCTATGCTTTTTACTCTTTCTTCCTAAAGTTGGAAGGATTTTTAATTGGGTTATTTACACCTTGCACTATAGATTTATTAATGAACTAAATATCTAATTTTTTTATTAACAAAACAAAAATTAAATTATAAAAAATCTGATAAATCAAATACTAGAGAGAGGCATTTCTCGAGAATGGACTCCCATTCTTGAGCTATTTCAAAGGACGCTGGGGAACGAGAGGTCATTCTCGATAACGGAAGTCTGTTCCTGAGAAAATTATCTAAAATATTAACAGTTATCTCAGAAAATATATCAAATGATATCAGATTTTCTTTAAAATTTTTATCACATATCAACCATATTATGACAAAACATTAATGAAAGTTTCGTGATTTTTTTAATAATTTCACGATTTATCATAATTTTTATATTTTGTTTACAAAATAATTCATTAAAATTATGTATAGTATGAAAAAATTATAAAACATTTTATAATGTCTTCTTACGATGTGTTGAACATGCAGTAAAAATTTCAAAAAAATCTAATATTTTTAGTATATTTTCTAATATAGTAATAATATTTTGAGATTCTCTAGAATGAGAATCCGATCTAGAGAACGAGCTCTCATATTGAGAATCTCTAAAATATTAGTGGTCATCTAAAAAAAAATATCAAACGATATCAAATTTTTTTGAAATTCTTACAACATGTTCGCCATATCATGGAAATAATTTTTAAAAATTTTCGTAATCGTTTAACATTATCATGATTTATTATAATTTATTACATCTCTTTTACAAAATAATTCATACAAATTATGTATTTTATTAAAATTATGAAAGTTTTATAATAAACTCTCATTATACTCGAGTTGCAAAATGATTAGCAAAAAGAAGTTAATATGTATTTATCCAAAAATTATGAAATTTTTATAATAAACTGTTCTTTAACAAAAAATTTGAATAAATGCACGTTAACTTTTAAACAATATTGGATTTTTTTATAAAATTTTACCATATGTTTACTATATCATAAGAAGGTATTATAGAAAGTTTCATAAATTTTCGATGATAAACGTAATTTTAATAAATTTGTTTGTTGAAAAGACGTAAAAGATTATAATAAATTGTGAAATTGTTAAAAAATCATGAACTTTTTCAGAATTGTTCTTATGATATGGTGGACATGTGATAAAATTTTTTAAAAATCTAATATTTTTTAGTGTAGCTTCTGAGCTTGTTACTAATATTTTGAAGACTCTTTTCGAGAATAGATTTCATTTTCAAACGCCCTTTCAAATGGGTCAAAAATGGGAGCACGTTCTCAGACTTCCTTTGGGGGTTTGATTTGTCATATATTTGATAATTTAAGATTTATTTTGTTAACAAAAAATATTCAAAGTTAAGTCCGTTAATAATCTCGTAATCCAAAGTTTATCACGTGAATTATCATTTTTAATTTAAATTCTTCTCAAGAAGCTCCGTCCTGGAGATCTCTTCTAGAAGATCAAACTTGTAGTCTTCCCCTTATTTTACCACTTCTACCAACACTTATCAAGTTGTACATAAAGAAATTTAATATGCATAACAAATTCTTTCTCATTGGTTTTAGTGTTCGAATGGAACAAAGCAAATATAATATTTAAACTCATATTTGATAATTCATGAAATGAAACGAAGTTATTATATTAATTTATTTTATATTTATATCGTTCAAATTTAGTGATTTAATTAATAAAATTCACATTTTTGTTACAAAATACCATGTAATGCTATATCAACATTTTAGATATATTTTGGGAATTTATGTTCAGGAAAGTTCAACCCAAAAATAAATTATCAGGTTTTCCAATTCAAAATTTCCCCTGTTTTTTCATAGGTATAAGTGGTCTAGCATCTCTCCATATTCAGCCAAATTATTATTTTTATATATTAATAATATATAAAAAAAAATATTGGATTATTTTATATTAAAAAAATATGTTTCCAATGTCATCCAACAATGCTAGTGATGCAGGAAAGATCATTGAAATTAACTCACGAAGTTATCTCCAATGAATCATTCTGATGAGATTAAAAGCATGAACAGTCTGAAAATGGATCGAACCACAGATAGACCTGATTTTGGACGTTGGTCTACTGGTTTCTCGGTTTAAGGTATTAAAAACTGTGAAAATCAAATTGAACTGCGGTGAACTATGGATCGACAAATTCAGGTTAAACTCAGTCCAAAACTTGAACAAAACACATAATTCAATCTAAATCTAATAAAAAATTCAGAAAATCGTCCAAAATCAACAATTAATATATCTTTTAAAATTTAACTTTTATTTTAATTAAGTCAAGTTAATTTTATTTTTATTTTCAAACCAAATCTGAACCATTGTAAAAACCAGGTTAGTTTAATTCGGTTTTGAAACCTAGCAGTTCTTGTCCTGGTCCCAAAAAACTACGAATGTGGAAACGATGGTTCGGTCCGGTAACAAGCATGCGTGCTGAAACCCGTGCACAAATATGTATAAATATGTGTTGGAGACATCTTACTTGGCCTCCATTACTTTGCATTTAATTCCATTTTCTCCGAGGCAAGCACATGAACACATATTATATATATTTACCCAAATAGAAACTATATAAATATAAATTTCTAAAACATACTTTTAGTCATTTGAAAATGAACATTTCTTAAAAGAATAAATCTTTCTGGGCCGGCGAATCTAGGGTTTGTCAATGTAATATACCAATAGATTTGAATACATGGGAAGTTATGTCAGGAGATTGACCTAGATTGTCGCTTCCATGTTAGCGAGGAGAACTTTAATTAAATAACTTACTAGCCTTAACTTCCGTCCTAATCCAACAACCTAATCATGATTAGTTTGATTAAATTATGTAATAATGAACGCAAATATGACAAGACACAGTAAAAAAAAAAAATCAGGCCTAAAATGAGAGACTTATCGTGGAAAAATCAAATTATAGGAAAGAATACGTGTATGATAAATTATAAAACTTAAAAAATTTAAGACAAAAGTATAAAATAAATATGATTCCTCCAATTTAGAGATGACATATGAGCGACCTAGTCATGGCTCAATAATGTAGCAAGTTTGACTAGATTCGATTCATTTAACTTTATCTTGCAAGGCGGTTCAGATTGAAATGTTTTTTGGACAATTTCGTTAAGCTTGCTAGACTGAACTCTTTTAACTCGTTAGGTTCCGTGAACCGAATTTTTTTAAATGAGCTCGACTCGGCTATGTCAGTTATTTGTGATCCTAATTGCAAATGATTGAAAATTAAATAGTTGTCAATGTAATTATTATGAGTATAATTAAGAATAATGCAATTGCAAAGTATTTGTAATTAATAATAATAATGCAATTGTCAAGTATTTCATAACTTTTATTGTAGTGAGATCTGTTTTGGGTGATTTAAATAAAATTTGGCTAACGAACTCTAGCAATCTACGTGGCTGGACTAAACTTGTTTGTGTGATTTGAAAGCCCATCAAAAATCAAATAGAGATAATGGAAAAAGAGTTTTTGAAAGCATCATTCTATGTAATCCGCTCTTGTTTCTGTTTGTAATAGTTTGCCGGACCCTTGTTTTCTTAAGCCAAAACTTTATTGTAGCGACTCTCCAAAGCCATTTAATTTGTGACTGGTTGGGTATCGTGTCATATTTAAACTCCATTCTTAGGGTTTGTTTGGATACAACCTTTAGTGCTATTTATTTATTTTTAATCTATTTTCCCATTATCTACTCTCTTAAATTGTTTTTTTTTAATAAACCAGAAAAAAAAATAAAATCCAAAGAGGCTTTGTCAAGAGATTAATTTTAACTTTTCTTTTTTTTTTTTTTTTTACAAAATCTCAAATTATAAATTATTTATCCAGTTGTTGCGTTAACTTTATTAACTTGTACAAGCAAGGTTGGGTATCATATTTGTTATCTATTATGACATATACACAATATGGAAACACACCTTTCAAATAAAGATCTTGAATCAAAACCGATCATGTGTTTCGATAAGGCTGATTACCTTTGCATATAAAAATCACCCACGGCTCAAGAAAGATTTCTTTTATTCACGTTACAATTTGCATATTTGGATTGGTAAGTCATACGCTTCCAACAGTCAATGGTCGTAACTCTAGTAATAATAATTAGGGTGACAATTAGTTATGAAACAATTATCAATTGTCTAAACGTTTTAATCTAATTGTAGAGCTATTTAATTCCCCTACCATGGCAGTTATTGGAGAATATTTTTTAATAAAAAACTTAAAGTTTTCATTTGTTTCCGTCGGAGCTATTTGAATCTCTTTTTGGTTTCCATATGGTGTGTCACATTTGTAAAAAATATTAAATAATTGCTTCCAATTTTGTGATTGAATTGAGAGCTCTTATTGCTACTTATTTTTCTATCTTACTCATAGATAGAAATTCAAAAATAAGTAAAAACTCTTGTCCCTTTTGGAAAATATTGGAGTTTTCTTCAATTGAAAGAATCTTAAAGTCGAGAAGTGCCTACTATCACTTCCTCAGACCAACAATGCCTCCTCCATCATATTTCATCTTTTGCCGTGATTTAGATTATGAAAATTTAAGGGTATTTTATCTACTCTTGGAGCAATATCCGTTTCAAATTTCAGCACATTTAGTTTAATCAATCAAAAGTTACTATTTTTGGAAATTGAGCAATTGTTGGACCAAAATCTGCTTCATCCAAGAACAAATTTTCTATTTTGTTTCAAACATAACTTTTCGATTTCAACGAGTTTTGATTGAAAATTTTGAAGGATTCTAATTCATACATTAAGTAAGCTTCTGTTTCATACCCTTTGGATAATAATTTCGTTACTCATACTTGTTATAAATCTAGTATTCTCTGATTATTGTCAATTGGATGTCTAGGAAAAAACTAAAAATCGTGTTGGCACACAAGTTACCGACCTGAAGCACGTCAACAAGTCCATCAAATCTTTTCAATCAAATTAGTGGGGGGAGTATCAATCCCTCTCTCATGTGTTTCGATATTCTGAAATCCACCATCGTCTATACTTCAAATAAAAATGGTCGTATTGAAAGAAAAACTTAGAATGTTGTTGAAACCAACCTTGCACTCCTTTTTCATTCATCGATTCCTCAAGCTTTTTGGCCTTGTACTTTTGAAGCTGTAACAACTCAAATAAATTATATGCCAACACCAATTTTAAATTTCAAGTCCTCGTTTGTATGGTACCTTTACACCATATTCTTCCCTTCGTGTATTCTGATGTATGTGTTTTCTATATCGTAGTCTGTATAATAAAAGTTAACTTCAGCCCATTCCTTACCATGTGTTTTCTTGGCTATAGTTCTAATCATAAGAGCTGCCTATGCTTAAATCCTGTTTCTAGTCGAGTTTATGTCACCTGAAATGTTGTATTTTGTGAATACTCTTTCACATTCATTACTTCATCCAAGTGTATCCCTAACATCTCTTCCATCTCCAACTCTTTTCAATCACTTCCTTTCCCTCCCCGCTAGTTAAATTCTCCAACTTCATCTTGTTAGCTTAGCTTAAAAATATTAAGTTTAGCTTCCTTTTTTTTAATGATGAGTACGTTGAATTGTTTAAGTTATTCTAAATTTGTTATTTAACTAATATTTATGCTATAAGATTAAATTTTTATCTTGTTTTAAAATACCCTTGATGGGGGGTATTTAATTGTACTTATGTGTGTTTAAATCCTTTTAGTGACAGCTAAAGGTGATGATGCCCAAGTGTAACGAGAAGAATAAGCGAAAATAAATCTTCAAGGAGGAGTCTTAGATCACAAACATATATAGTTTGGTTAAACTATGTAACAACTTATGTTTGCATCCTCTTTCTCTTTAACTATATACTTGAGGATTTGTTTGATTGTTTGTATGCTAAGTTGTTTGTGGTTGAGAGAAATTATTAATCTTAGGATTGCAAACCAATTAATTTATAGATTTGCAAAAATAAATTTAATAACCTATCATCTCTTTACTTATTTCTAATGAAAATTAAGTTTTATATTAAAATCTTTGAACTTTTTTATTGTTAAAAAAGAAATGGTAAATTTCTAGATTTGTAAAGACAAGACCGATGATCGAAAGATCAATTAAGTGCAACCAGTAAGGATGAGTAGAAATGAATATTCAAAAGAAAGTTTTAAGAACAGATGTAAACAGTTTGGTCGAGCCACCTCAACAAATTTTTTTCTTTTTGCATCTTATTTCTTGTTAACTATATCGTTATGATAACTCTGAAAAAATAATTATTAAACGGATATAATTGATATAAATATTGTTTGAAATCAATAAGTTAATGACTAGAAAATGACGCTTTTGTTATGAAATGCTACAATCATGGTTTCACATAAAAAAAAAAAAGCCTGTATTTATGTTTTTTTTGAGGAGGATTTGTTTGGTTGTTAGTGCAGTAAACTGTCTGTGATCAAGAGATAGTTCATTTTCCATTTCCATCGTCGTCACCCACTTTCAAGTTGCAACAGTACCAATTTTTTGTGAAGTGAAAAGGACGGTTTGACTGATTGATACTCCCACCTGTCACTCTACTTTTTCTAGCCAAAAGTGCTTTTAATCACGTCAATTAGTGGTTGTTAATTCATAATTGTGATTGATCACCAAACTAGAGTTCCTAATCAATTTAAATGCAATGTTTTCATGTAATTAGTCGTCCACTCGGGATCTGTTATCCAAGATTTCTTACCGTTTGACGTGAGATCAAAGTTAATAACTATATTCAACCTAAAGAATATAACTCATGTGAAATCGAACCGAGGCTCGTGACTCTAAATTTTAATATTTAATTGAAACAGTATAAGACTTAAAAATTTAAAATTTAAATTTAAAATTTAGGGTTAGGTATATAACGACTTCTTTTTTCAATAAAATATTATCGACTCTGGGTACTAAGGCGCAGCTCAATATCCTCCCCTCACTGATTTATTTAGCGAGTACTTCTCAATCGGTCACCCAACTTGATACTGTTAACGCAAGAGTACTTTTAACTTCAGAGTACTTATGAAGTTCGTTTCCAATTATACTCCAAAACGCGTCTTATTATCTTGAGAAGGTTTCCTTACATATGTTTCATTTCCATATACATCCCAAAATGTAGAATTGTGACGACCTTCAATTTTACGACTCGAAATTAGCTTACACTCGGCTTAGGTTTCGAGATTTGTTTCGCAGTCGTGCTCATACGTACACATTCAGGTCATCACAATCATCTCCCCGAGAGCTAACGTCCTTGTTGGCCACGTTTCTTGTTGGGTACAGTCTTTGACAACATTTATAACGACCTATTTTCTTAGTAAAATATTGTCCGCTCTATAGATTGGGTCGTAACCCAATATCGTCTATTCACGGATTTTTTTGGCGAGAACTTCCCAGTCGGTCATTCAATATGATATTGCTCTCGCAGGAACACTTTTAACTTCGAAGTTCTTATATGATCCGTTTCCAATTGTACTCCAAAATACATCTTACTATCTTAAGAGAGTTTCCTTATCTATATTTCATTTTTATATACCTTCCTAAGCGATGTGGGATTGTGACGATCCCTCATTTTATGACTCGAGATTTGTCTATACTCGAATCTAAGATTTTCCTATACTCGGCTTAGATCTCGAGCTTTACCTCGCAACCCGAGATTTGCCCCGTAATCGTGCTCATACTTACACATCAGCCGACTCGATCTGATTTTCGGATCGGACCACTATGTCTCGAGATTCCTTTGGTGCGTGACAATTTGGATAGATTGAAAATCAATAAACAAAATAAATCTTAAAGCAAGAGTTGCTTCTATAATCTCACCACAATTATAGAAGAATTACCCGATGATTTTGACACACCAATTACAATTAAGTTTATATAGAATATTCTTAGAATTAGGAAACAATAATACAAATACCAAAACCCTTAATATATCATTTAAGTAAATTGTGATAGTTCGTCTTGTAAAAATAAGAATGACTTAAAATTTTGTTAATTGTAAAAGCATAACTTATACCAATAAAGATGTACAATCTTACATAAGTTGGGTAAGTGAAAATTGATTGGTTTATAAGTAGAATTTATATTTCTGTATTATACAATATGTTTTTTGAGCTAACATAAAAAATAAATTCGTGCAGTCTCAGGAACAAAGTAGACAATATTGTACTGAGAGTACTGGAATTTCACGCAAACAATGGAGAGAAATATTATCAAATTCAAAGAACTTGCCCTTCTCTGTATAAGAAACTCTTCAAAGAAATGGTAGGAATTTAGCTGAATCTCCTTAACAACTCTATGGTTTCATTCACCTGCCTTTAATGGCTTCTGCACATGGAGGGGTCTTCCCATTCTGAATATTTTTAAATAAATGGCCTGCAAATCCATTAATATTCTACCCTATACATCTACTTTCCCATTAATTTTCACCGATTTCTGGCTATTTTTGCTTGCTTCAAGGGTTGCAAAGAAGTTACACTCAGTTGTTTGCATTGCCTCAATTTGATGTATTTTAATAATTACTCCACTAATTACATGGTTAAACAAGACTAAACTAATTTGAAAAACCATAAAAATGGTTTAAAATTAAAGTATTCAATGTTTCTGATTGACGACTAACCCTAATATTCCTCCACTCGCAGAAAATGGTCCCCATATTACGTGGGCGTTGAGAGAATCCATGCCACCAAATATTCTCAGTTCGTACTCTTTTCATTTTTTTAATTGATTAATTTCATTATTAATTTTGAATCTTTGTATAAGCACTATCCTTCCCTAATAAATGTATTGAAACAGTCAATTTTAAGTTACTTCCAAAAACTAGAATTGGTCGAGACCTAACGAAGAATAAATATCCTTCTAGTTTTAACTCGACTTACATAATTTTCTGTTCATTGAACGATGACTATCTTATGTTTGGTTACATTACTTGTCTTATTACCTACATGGCATAGACTTGAAAATCTAACATTTGTTCCCAAATTCTTTGATTATCATTCAAATTTATTATATTTCCAACATCGATTAAGGAAATTGTAATATCTGAAAATTTTATGTTAGTAAAATTCTAGAATTAATTTTTCACGTTATTCAAGGTTAAATAGTTCTGTGTTGACTCGAATTGTCGTAAATTGTTAAAGTCTGGATGTGTATGATTTTTTGATCAAATGGTGAAGATCCAAGATAATATTAGGTAATTTTTCCTTGGATATTTTTTTTTTATATATGAAATTAAAAATATTTCTACAAAGACGAAGGGGGAGAGAGAGAGAGAGAGAGACTGCACTAGAGAAGGATTTAACCGCCAACATCAAGTTTCCAATGTTCTAATCTACAAATTTTATGACGGTTCTTCAATGGTAAGTTGATTTCTAACCTCCATTTTCATTAGTTTTCTTTTTCAATTTTCTCTTAATGTCGAATTCAGATTTCGATTTTAGAAACTCAAGATCTTTGATTACTTTTGTATTATTGTAGTCGATTTCTGAAGTGTGGAGTTGTAGATCGAGGTAAAAATAAATGAAAAAGGACGAGTTTTTTGTTAACTTGTCATCAGAACGTCGTCTCTAGAAATCTATTGTTCAAGCTGGGCAATCGATGAGGACGCTGATCCTAGCGTCCATGGCTGCAATCTGGCTTCCATAATGGGCTCACGCAGTAGTAGACTAGGTTTTCGCTTCGAGCATCTATTGCCAGCGACCGCAACAAAAATTTGGACTTCAATAGCCCGTGACTCCGACAACAGACTGAGCTATTGCAACAATAGTAAAGTCATCCGTTTTGTGGGTCAGGCCAACCACCTAGGGAAGTTTATGGGCACCTTGTTGCGGTTGTTTATCGTTGCCATGCATATTAGGTTTTTAATTTTGGTATCATATCCATCTATTGTTCCTCGTGTTCAAAAATTTTATTTTTTGAGCTATCACATGTAAAACTCAACGTATCATGTTTAACAACATGTCAGTTTTTATACTATACATGTTTATTGTATGCATACATGGTATTTAATTTCATTTGATACATATGCCGAACAAACCTACGGTTGTGTAGAATTTGGTCAATCTAGTTTGGATTATACTTTTATTTTTTTAAGTCTTCTGCTGCAAATCATATATTGAGTTGGGCGATCGATTCCTTCCAAGGATTGAGTCTTTTGATCTAACATTTCTATCTAGATCCTCTTTTGGTTCGTGTCATATCACGAACAACCTCAAATTGTTATGTAATGTTTACCTAACGAAATGCTTAAACTAGTAGTCCGACATTGTAATAACTCTTGTTTTAACTTATAAAAATTACAATATCTATTTAAATGTGTTTGATTAGATTTAAGCATACTAACACTATTAAATTTAGCAAGGAAACACCTTTTATTTACTTCCATTTAGTTTTTCTTATAAATATAGAAATATTTGTTCAATGATCAGCATCTTATAAGTGGACTCCATCCAGTCGAACAGACAGATCCTCTTACGTTTCTGTCGTAGTTCTTTCTAGTCGTGATAATAAATTACTTGAATAGAATGAAATCAATCTTTTTAAGTATAACCCTAAGATAAGAAGCTTGTATTACTATTGATACAGGTATAGTACTATTCCTATCGGTCAAGACTAAATTATGACAATTTTTTTCAATTCCTACTAGTAAGATTGCAGCCTCCAAAGAATGGTGATCCGAAAATTCATTAACCTTACTAATTACTAATTTGTTATCAACATCTTTATAAGAAAACTCATTTCTATCATTTTAAGATAGCATCTACATAATTGTTTATGTATACAGCAACGTTTTAATTAATGTTGCATCAGTTGCTTGCTGATCAAGTTTTTCTTAAAACGATAAAAATGAGGGTTCTTGAAAAGATGTTAAAACCGATGGTGTTCTCCGAAGATGGTGTTCTCCGAAAATCAAGTCATTCGACACAACTTTTGACTACTCCAGAAGCAATAATGGAAGGTAAAAAGTCAGATGAATGTTAAAGCACCACATCAATTTCATTGATCAAATATTAGTATACCATACCAACATGTAGTACAACGCTGGCGGGGAGAGAGAGAGAGAGAGAGAGAGAGAGAGAGAGAGAGAGAGAGAGAGAG
>CM039523.1:12754373-12795814 GCA_022433055.1 Begonia peltatifolia
GAGAGAGAGAGAGAGAGAGAGAGAGAGAGAGAGAGAGAGAGAGAGAGGTGGTTTACTTTACAAACAGAATTGATTAGCCGAGGTAGTTCACTAACATTGACAAAGGAACTAAGCACAATCCTCTCTTCTCCAGGCCGGCACTGTCATCTCCTTGAGTTTCTGGATATTTCTCTGAGCTTCTGCCTTTTGCCTATTTGAAACAATTATCAGAAACCAACCAACTTTCGTTAACTCTTCATTCATGTTATTCGTATGAATTTTTAAGGAAATCACACAATCAATTACCGCAGAACTAGTTGGATGATCATAGAATGTCTTTCTCTGATTCACATCAAATCCTCTCACATCAGCGACCTGTAAATAATATTAATATTAACCCAAAAACACATAATCTAATGGAAATTAATAAGGAGAATAAATAAAGTAAGAAAAAAAAACATAAAATATTTCATATGATCAACCTTGGGACTATTAACAGGAGAGATCGCAGTATCCTCTAAAGAATCATCATAAAAAATCTTTCTGGTTCTGGATTTGTTCTTGAAACTGAGCTTTTTATGGAGATTAAGATCATCCCCAGTTGAAGGGGATGTATAATCAAAATTATTGGTGTTGGAAAATCTCCATGCAGCGGAAGAAGCAGCATCGGAAACCAAAGAAGAGCTACTAAAACTAGATTGCTGACCGCCATTAATATCAGAGAAAGTTTCTTCAAAGTAAGAAGTCCAACCACTTTCTTCAGAACCGATCGAGCAATCGTATTTGTAATTCATCGATGACGAATTGACAAAACTGGAAGATTTCTCCATCGTTGAAACCTCAGCTCAAAAAGAAGAAGAAGAAGGCTATGAGAGAGAGAAAGAGGAAAGAGAGAGAATTGTTGTTGTAGCAGAGGTTGAGTGGCCGTTTTCAAGGGCGGATTTATAAGTAAAAGGATTGGCTAAAGAATGAAGAAAAAGGTTGCCTTGGTGTAGAATCTTAGTGTGGGCCAACGATGGTTGAAGAAGTTAAAACCCAGCAGAGTTACAACAGAGAGAGAGAGAGAGAGAACGTGGAATTGGAAATTAAATGATGGAAGAAGAAGGAAGGAGTTGACGACCTTTGTGGTGTAGCAGTTTTAGGTTGTCATTTTCTTTTCTTAGGTCAGAAATGGAGCTTTGCCTTTTTCTAATTCTTCCCATATTATTTTATTAAAATGGGTCGGTCCGGTTTGGAACCGGAACATAGATCGGACCGTGAGAGACCATCACTATAAAATTTATATTATAATTATTAACTTCACATTTCGCCAAAATCAATTTTCATTATTTAATTTTTCATAATCTTCTAGCTTTCGTTACGTGCAACGCACGTAATCGTCAAGTTTTTAAGTTTCTTTAAGAATAATGACCGGTGGATCAAACACTTTCTAATCGTTCAAATTTGACGTGAAATAGAAAAAAAAAACCGAAAAAAGTGCTACACAAAAGTAAATAAAAAGTTAAGGTAAAAAAGATAACACGAGTTAGGTTTCTTCAATTCTTTAGTCCATTAGGTGTTCTTTCCGATCTAAGAATTCGACTTCAAGTATTATAAAACATGCTTCACGTAAACATATGCTTAGAAATTAAAAGAGAAAACATAGGACACCCGAGGATAGCATATAATATATACTCATTTTTTAAATAAATCTAATGAATCTAAAAAGAACTTATATTTACTGTGCAAATAGAGAAAAAAGCTAACTGTATTTTTGAAAATGGAGAAATATCAAGACAATGAAATATAAAATTTTCAAACATTAAAAAAGCAAAGATTATGAGAATGCTTTAAGTTAAAAAAATTGAAAGGATAGAAGGATTGTGATTTAATTTTTGTATCAACACAAACCTTGATATTATCAATTATGATGACAATCAAAGGTGCATCTTCACAGCTAAAAGGTTAATTCAACCATGAAGGAAAAACGAAGAGTGCCAACATAAAATGGAGATAAAAACCTTGTTATTAAGTGCATGCATTATAATGGAGATAAAAATATTTTCAGAGCAGTGGTATAAATCCAACGTGAAACCTCTGTTAAAATAGTTAAATCTAGCTACACACCGATCAAGCTTACACATGGATATTTCTGTTGAAAAATCGAACGAGAAATTAAAAAAGAAAATGACAAATAAGGGATACCAAAATTTACGTAAAAACCCTAGAAGGGAAAAAAACCATGGACAGAGAATAACGATCACAAATGATAATCGGTGCAATGAGTTTTGCGATTCAAGCATCAATAATTAGAGAAAACATAAAATTCTAATATTGATATACGTGCCTGACCCGACTCAACTAAAATTCGGGTCACACCAAATCTTAATAATCTCCACCTTGACACGAATTCTACATGAGAGATCCAACGACCTACTCTGCTTAACCCAAAGCGAATCCAGAATACTGAACTCTGACAATCTCCATTTTCAAAAAAATTTTAGTACAAAGAAACAGGTTTTCAAAACTTCATTAAAAAAAAAAATCCTCTACCACAACGGCCCCAGATGGGCTAATTCAATCATTCGATGCGATTAAGCTTAAGCCTCGCTTAAACTTGAGAGACTTACTTGAGAAGAAATTGCATCTCCTCCTCCATAATATCACTGAACGTTCAGAGTTGTTGCAACGAACTGTATTTGAAAATGCTCAAGACTCCACATAGGAATTGTTACTATTGAACACATTCAACGCATAACTTACAATTTCATCAAACTTGATTTTTATTTCAGCCAATTAGTTGATAATCCCTTGAAATGTATTCAAGTGATCGGTTATTGTTTTTTCATTTTAGTACTTCAATCCTATAAGCTACTTGATCAAGATAATTTGTTGTTGCCGGTCTTCTGAGTGTACAACTCTTCAAACTTTTTCCACAAGTTGTGAGCGTTCTTTTCCTCACTAACATAGTTGAGGACATTATCATCTACCCACTGCTGGATATAACCGCACATTTGGGAATGACATAATTTTCATTCGACGTCAGATTTAGCCGACATCTTCGCATCAGCAAACACGGGTAAATAATAGTTTTTACATAAGGAAGATTCTGCATCTTTTCTTTCCACACATGATAGTAGAAGCTGTTCAACGTGACTATCCGACTCGGATTACCCTCCATGATTCATAAACAATTTCCTAAATAATTTCCAAAACATTCTGATAGATGACTAGGCTCAAAATTTCCACAAATTTTGACATAATATCCAAAATTTTCAAGAAATTTTTGTAATTCCAAACAAATAAAGCCTTTTTTTTTTTTTTTAATTCAAGAACTTTATCCCCGTGCTTGCCTTGAAGTGAAGCATTCTTCTTCACAGCTTCCGGCCAAACTTGCTGAAAAATAGATCAGCCACTAACACACTGGTTGGAGGTCGCAGCTATTCCGAGCGACTGGCGCAGCGTCGGCGATAAGGATGTCGATCTCTGTACAATAAATCGACTCAAAAAATAGTGGGTTATGATCGGAGGGCATCGACGGGGTTCTTCTCCTCTTACCTGCGAGTGGTAACTTCCTCTCAGAGCTCACTCTCTATTTCTGCTTCGCGGTCTGCAGCCCTTTGCTCTAGGGCTTCTTCTGATTTCTGTCAGACGGCGGACGACGAACAACGAACGGACGTAGTGGTTCTGTGCACCTTCTCTTCTCCTCTTCTCTGTTTTCTATGCGGCCGGCGGCGGCGGCTTTTTCTTCTTCCGCACAGGGAAGGCGGGAGGATGGGTTTCTCCTCTTCCTTCGCTGTTCTTTCAGCAATGAGGAAGGTTCCTTCTTCTCTATTGAAGAAAAGGCGATGCAGCATCAAGGGTTGATCTACTTCTCCTTTCTCAAGAAGCAGCAGCGGCGTGGTCTTTTACTCAAGAGGAAGAAGATGCAGCAACGGGGAACAGACTTTCTCTTTTTTCTTTTTCCCAATAAAAATTGTAAATTCTAAAAATTCTTTGGATACCTTCAAAAAAAATTAAAATCTGATTTTCAAAAATTTTCATCTATGCTCTGATACCAATTGTTGAAAAACAATAGAAACTCTTGAATCAGAGCTTTGATATCAATTGTTAAAAAATCAAACGAGAAATCAAAAAAGAAAACAAAAAATAATAGACACTGAAATTTACTTGAAAATTCTAAAAAAGAAAAAACTACGGACAGACGACAACAATCACTAATAATAATCGATATAATGAATTTTACCACTCAAATATCAATAAATAAAGAAAACATAAAATCCTAATATTGATATATGTGCCCGACCATGCTCAACTAAAATTCCAGTCACACCAAATCTTAACAATTTCAAAAAAAAAAATTCAACTTAACGTTATCAAGTGGAGGGAAGAAAATAAACTTTTTAGAGATCAATCAGTTTTAAGGAAACCTTCATACTAAATGTGTTTTAGCAGTTCTATGAACTATATTGTTGTCTCTTGCATGCTTACTGAGATGATTTAGTTGGACATCTATTTAATGACAAATGCAAACAAATAAAAATCTTATCAATTTTTGATATTAATGTAAAAATAACAAATGGAACGTGAGAAAACAGGTTGTAGTAGTAGTTTTAAACTTAAATTTGTTCTCAAAATACCAATTCTCACGTAGTAGATTCATACATTAAGGGCTCCGTGACAATCGGTTCTTTGACATATCAATTGACAGAGGGCATATATTCCACTATACACAACAATGACAAAGATCTTAGATATTTTATGAGTATTTTACTAATTCAGTGATTCTAGATATTTTATCGGCTTTTATTTATATTACAAAGTTGAGGGCAATGTTGGAGTCTCACGGTTGACAATGTCAACCAGACACTTCAATACAGTCTCATACAATGTCAAAGAAATGTAGAGAAAATACAAAGTCAAAGAAAAATAGAGTGAAGGAAGAAGTTAAAAATGATCGATTAACACTAATGTTGAAGGCTTAAGAGAGTGCAAGAGCTACTTACCGGAGGCTCTTTTGATGCACATATTGTTCGATGTTGAGTCTCAAACGGGCAACATTCAAAGCAAATCAACGTAGTGGCTCTATCCTTGAGCCAGAGATGAACACAGACGATGAGAGTTCAGATTTATGAATTCTAAGCACCAATTCCACTTCTCAATCAGAACAGACGATCCTCGCATTGGAAGTGCAAAAGAAGCTATTCTAAGCAAGAGTGCTGCAGATTCAGGAGCATCCCAGTCAACATGACCCAATAATTGCTTAAGCAACAAAATGTTTTGAGAATATCCCGATGCTATCGTCTATGGCAAAAAAAAAAAAAAAAAGGTCAAATTTATGATGGGATTATTAAGATAAAGCAGAAAGAGAAGCTAATAATATCTAATTGTAATTAATGCCTTTAGAGCACTGACATGTAGCTCGGCAAATCCTTCAAATGCCATTGATATTCAAAGCAATGAAGACATTTCTTCCACTGAAGACTGAAAATTCAATGCTTACTTTGACAGAGTTATTTTGCTTCAGATCTATCTGACAACAAATAAGGAAAAACTTAATTATGGCAACATATGTTTTAGATGAAAAAATCAGCTTTGTTTCCATCATCTTTAAGTGGAAACAGATCTTCATGAGTCATGTCCCTACAAAAAAACATTACTTATTTTGGATAGATTTAAAGAGTCAATAGACTTTCTAATATTCTTAACCCAATATCTATGCACAAGCATCAAGAAAAGGTGAGTCCGACCGATAAGAATCCAAGTTAAGCTTCACCGTACAAGAAGGTAGATATATCATGTTTTTCACGTGGAAGATTATCTCAAGTTTCATCAAACCACTCTTTTTAAAAACAAAAACAAAATGAAGTCACGATGGACGGCAAAGACTTTTTTTTGTAAAAGTCGTTTGAATTAAGCATTTTTCAAGTTCTCCAAGTTATCTATGTGCCTTCCGAATCTCTGAGTCTTACACTTTTGAGTCATATATAACTAAGACTTGAAAGTGAGATCTTCTAGTAATCTCTTTATTTAGTACAAATTTTATTACATATTCAATTTAAAAAGGTGGAGCTAATTACTTCGACAACTTTTTTGACAGGAATGATGGTTAAAAATCAAGTTGTCTATGACTATTTCCTTTTTACATTAATTCTACCGAGAATGTCCCCTTCCCCAAGGCACAACAAAGTTGAAGTACTAAAGTAACAATAATAATTAGGAATTGATAGCCAAATTTTATAGATTGAAAAATGAAATTGAAGACAAATAGAAAAAAAAACACTTAGCGACATAAAATAACACAATGAAGAACAAGAACATTCAGCAGACAAGTAAATCAACAAGCTACTTTTCAAATAAAGAAAACTTTCACCAATAAACCAAGAGCGACAAAACTTGAGAATGCAATTTGGTACATTGGGAGATATCCTCCATTAAGGACAATTATAGAGATTCTACATTTAAACAAATGTATTGCCTTACAATAAATGAAGTATTCAAACATTGATCTTGAAATTGATGTGAAGACATACATAACTGTGGGGTTAATGTGTTCTTCTAGTATCATAATCAACAATCTATGTAGTACATAAAACAACTTTTTTCAAAATAACCCAATGTTGTTCTTAACAAAACTTGTAGTGAAAAATTGTGTCATAGGTACCATAAAAACAAATTTTGTGAAATTTTAATTTACTCACACAATCGTTTTCTTGTTGAATTCTACAAAAACAATAATAATAAAGAAGAGATCGTCAAATTTTATAGATTGAGAAATGAAATTGAAGACAAACAAAAGGAAAAAACCTTCAGTGACAGAAAATAACACAATGTAGAAAGAGGACATTTTACAAACAAGAAAACACAAAACCAAATAAAAGACTCGTCTAGAAAACTAGAGTGATAAAACTTAAGAATGAAATTTGGTGCATCCCCATATCCTGGGTGAAAAACAATTATAGAAAAACTTATAAAATACGCACAATCATCTGTATAGAATATACACAAAAATTAATTTCACTTTTAAATAAATATATTGACCTACAATGAGATACATAATACCAGTAGTAATGTGTTCTTCCAGCATTATAGTCAACATTCTATATGGTACATAAAAGAACTTTTTTGGATCAACCCAATGTTACTCTTAACAAAATTTGTAATGAAAGATTATGCGTTAGGTACCATAAAAATAGATTTTGTGAAGTTTGAATCTACTCACACTCATCGAAGATAGACAAACACCCCAAGATAAAATACGAGACAAAGGCTGACTCAGAGCTTCTGTGCAACAAACAAGAGTTGTTAGACTTTTATTTTGTGTAACAATTTAACTGTATTTAAAAAGAAAAAATCAAATAATTATAAATTTGTACAAACTGCACATACTTTTGGAGGGGCAAAGTATTGGTTTGGCTATTGACTTCGGCCAAAATTTCTTTGTAGACAACGTTTTGTTAAATTTTGTATATCTGTCTCATGTTTGGAGGTTTAATATGCACACAAACCAAAGACAAATTGATTCATGAGAGAAACTAGTTCTAGAAGATAAACGCTAATTCATTGTTTGACCTTGCGGCTTATTTATTGTCATAAAAAAACTAAAACGCATAGGAATTTTGTGCCCTTGAAATGTAAACATTTTTTTCATTTCAAGTAAAGAAATGGTATACGAGATAAGAAAGCACGTTTTCCACTATGATCTCTTGTACATATTTATGCATCGATGACATTCTTTTGAAAATGTCAGCATATGAGTTGTGTGTCATTACAAAGTCCTTCTAATGGGTTGATATTGTGAAGCAACATGACTAGAAAATTTGGCTTTGGAAGTAATTTGTGAGAGGAAAATCCTGATGGTGTTAAAGTATTAAAAAAAAATCATAGTTAGTATTTTCACTTGTTGAGTCCAATACATCATCAAAGCTATATTAGTGAATAAGTTCACTAAGAAAACGTTCAACCCATAATGTTGTTTAACATATTAAGATTACTTTCTGCACTATTTCACTAGAGTTTTCTACAAAACTATTGAAATGAGAAAAGACAATATCTAACATGTTGATATTGAGCTAAGATCATCAATATAAGAAATGATAATTTTGGCAAATAGTAAGATATAATTATCTTTGTCATAGGGTTTTGTCTCATTACCAGTGCATAGTAATAATTTTGCAAATCAGGGACTGTAGAAGTATACATATTTGTTGTTAAGGAAAACTTTAGTAAACTTTTTCCATAAGAATGATTGAGCTAAACAAGTATCAATGATAGCATTTCTTGAGCCTCTTGGAACTAATGGATAAATCTGTCAAATGTTTCTTTTCAACACAAAGATTTGTCTCAAATTATAAGTTTAGGCAACTGCAATAATTGTCCAAGGTTAGATTATTTACGAACAAAGCATGTTGTTGATCTATCAATTTGAAGGTGTATCTTGAAATGAGAATGTGCAGTACGACCCCCTGGTAGAATTGACACTGCTACCCCTGATGAAGTAGTTGCCAATGTTATAATGTTTTTTGAGCGAGTTTTTGCAAGTAATGCTCTACATAAAGATGTCTTTCCACGTCCTTCAGGACAATTAATAAAGAATGCAACCGATTCATTATCTAGAACTTTTTTTTATAAAATCAAGTCACATGTCTTTTTTTTTAGCACCGTTTAGTAATGGTATCGAGTAAGACCAATGTCATCTGCTTGCACTTACCTTTTTTCATTTACTTCATGATTGTCTTCATAAACTAAATCTGCTTTAGATGACTAAGGAACAAAATTATAATCATTTAGTAATTTTCTCATGCTTTGAAGAATACTATTAATACGAGCCACTACTTTGGAGGTGATCACATTTGAAAGTAAATTAGAAGTAATGTAATCTTCAGATAGTTGTTCTTTGCAAGTATTGCAAAAGGCCTTCATAAAACGAAAGACATTGGAAATGTAATTGCTTCTTGCATAGAAGAAGTTATATAATCATCATCTTATAATTAATAGTTCAAGAGAGCTGATTCACGAAATCTGTTCACTAAAGTTCTACGCACAATTTTTAAACACTCAAAAGAAGTCGAATCCATGATGTGATTTAAAAGTAGACACAAATAATAGTGTTCCCCTTCCACGGGACTGACAGATACAACTCTATCAGTAAACTTTCTTTTCTTTCAGAGTTTCTAAATTCTATCACGTTTATTCCATGTATAATACTTTAGAAATTACTTATATTTTATATTTTTTACAAAATGGATCTAAACAATTTCTACGAAAGTACTATTTAAGCATAATATTTGAAAACAAATTATATGTTACTGAATTATAAAGAGAAGAATACTGTGCAAAAGTTATAGATTTGTAATATTCAACGTGTAGTTACAAAGTATAAACAAAATGAGATATTTCATTTAAAGAAAAATCATAAATCTGTCACATTGCTTATAGTGGAAAAATCCAACAGCCTATCTGATAGTCTTGAATTTCATTATTTGATGATCTTGTATCTTGGTCATTGGTCTGAAATGCGATACAATTATGTCTTTTATATATGTACTATAACAAGTATTTCACTGCTGTAATGGCTGAACGAATTTCTACATTTAAATGACAATCAAACAATGTAAGGAGATAAAAATAATAAGGAATCACTCAACGATTATCAAGCACTACACCTCGCACTATTGCAAATCGATTGTCTTGTCGTCGACGATAATAGTTTTCCTTAACAAGTTCAAATCTAATAAGGAAGTTAGAAGTACATACCTTCAATACAATGTGTCGGCTACTACATTTTCTTTACCTTTCTTATATTTGATCACGTATGAAAATGTTTCAATGAATTCCATCCATTTTGCGTGCTTTTTGTGTAGTTTTCTTTGTGACTTTAAGTGCTTCAATCGGAGTGAATAATGAATTCTGTTTGCCACAAATAATGTTGTCACGTTTGAAGTGCTCGAACTAAGGCATACAATTCCTTGTCGTATGTGGGATAATTCAAAGCCGCTCCATTAAGCTTATTGCTAAAGTAAACAATAGGCTTAGAATCCTGCATTAAAACACCACTGATACTTTTTTTCCAATGCATCACGTTCTATCTCAAAAGATTTATCAAAATTAGGTAAAACAAGTAATGGTGTCTTAGTAAGTTTACCTTTTAAGAGATTAAATGTTTATTCATGTATTTCAGTCTATTTAAAATCAACATTCTTTTTTACAATATCATTCAAAGGAACTGCACTGGTGCAAAAATCTTTAACAAATCTCTCGTAAAAGTATGCTAATCCATGAAAACTTCTTACCTCATTGGCATTCTTTGATCTCGGCCATTCCCTAATTGCCTTAACTATTTCTTCATCCACCGATACTTCACTTGAACTTACTACAAAACCAAGAAACACTATTAAATCTATGCAAAATGTGTACTTATTTAAGTTAGGGTATAGTTGATTTTCTCTTAAAGCATTAAAAACTGAATTCAAGTGTTCAAAATGTGCATCTTGAGTTTTATTATAAACTAAGATATTGTCAAAGTACATAACAACAAACTTTCCAATAAAAGATCTCAAACATGATTCATCAATCTCATAAAAGTACTTGATGTATTAGCAAATCAACTGGCATTACGAACCACTCATAAAAACCATATTTGCTTTTAAAGGAGGTTTTACATTCATCTTTCTCTTTCATGCGAATTGAAAATATCCATTCTTTAGATCAATTTTTGAAAATAAGTGTGCACCATGTACTCATCAAGCATATAATTCAATTGAGGAACAAGGTGTCGATATTTTATCGTGATCTTGTTGATAGCTCGACAATCAACACACATTTGCCGAGTTCTTTCTTTCTTCAGAACTAAGATGACAGAAACTGAGCATGTACTAAGACTTTCCTTTACAAATCTCTTGTCCACTAGTTTATCCACTTTCTTTTAGATTTCCTTGCTCACTTCGGGATTAGCTTAGTATGCCGACTGATTAGGAATTGATGCTCCTAGTATGAAATCTATTTAATCCCTCTCAAAAGAGGTAACTCTCTTGGTAATTTTTCGAAAAACACATCCTCAAATTCCTACAAAAAGAAAGAAATAACACTTGGAAGAGAATGAGTTATTTCATTAGTCGTGAGATAAACTTTTTTGTACAACAGTACAAGTACTTCTTGTCTCGCTATCATCACACTTTTAACCTCATTTTTTCTTGTCATTCCACTCATTTTTTCATTCTCCTCTTGTTTTCTCTCACTTTCTGTTTTTCTCTACATGCACTTTTTCTCTCTCTTTCATTCTTCTTTTCACTCACTCTACTCTCTTCTTTTCATGTTTTTACTCATTCAATGACTTTTCTCTCTTTTCGAATTATTTTGTAATCTGCTCTTGATCATGACTAGTCTCCCACGGTTTTAGTGGTTTGAGAATTATCTTCCTACCAATTTGATCATAGGAGTACTTATTCTTGAAACCATTGTGCTTGACGTTTTTAACGAATTGTCATGGTCTTCCCAAAAGGATATGTATAACTTGCATGAGTACTACATCACAAAGAACCTCATTTTTATAGTTACCAATTGCGAGTGTAATTTTCACTTTTTTAGTCACTTTCACTTGTCCACAATCATTCAAATTTTGTAGCTTGTAAGGCCTATGATGCTTTACGGTTTCCAACCTTAATTTTTCGACCAACAAAGCGTTAGAAACGTTAGTACTATCAATTATCAAACTACATACCTTGTTATTCACGTGACATCAAGTATGAAATATATGCTCCTTTTACACTTTATCTTCATTCTCCTTGGCTTGAAAGTTGAGTACACATCTAGTGAATAATAGCTTTCCCCTCACAGGTTCCTCTATATCCACATTGCTACAATCTTTAAATGGTGGCATTTAATCATCACTTGAACTTACATTTGCTATATTACTATTATCCAAAATAATCACAGCTCTTTTATTCGGACAATTAGAAGCAATATAACAAAAATCTTGACATCTAAAACACTTAACCTCTCAAGATTTAATAGGCATGGAAATCTCGATTTTACCTTTTACGGGAGTGGTATTTGATGTCGTTGCTTTCCCTTTGAAGTCATCTTTTGGTTTTGAATTAAGCTTGTCATTCCTCTAATTAGATTTCAATGAAAATTTTAAGGTTATCCGTTCTTAGAGTTCCTCGATTTCAATTGTCTCTAAGTTTTAATGGACTTCTGCAACAATTCTTCTAAGTCCACATAATGATGCAAATCCACAATGTCTGTGATTTCTCTATTTAAACCTGCAATGAATCGTGTCATTATAGCTTTATCGTCCTTATTCACTCTAGCCCTTATCATGGTCACTTTCAACTCTCTGTAATATTCCTCCACACTTTTGATTCTTTGAGTCAAACCTTGTAGTTTCCTACACGCATCTTGATAATAGTAGTTATGAGTAAATCTTTTACGCATTTATACTTTCATATCCTCCCATTTGCGTATGAGTTGTTCTCCATACCTTTTTCAGATTTTTACTAATTGATCCCACTATATGCTAGCGTAATTCGTGAATTCCATCGAGACTATTAGCTATTTTTCTCCTCGGTGTAATTATGACATTCAAACATATGTTCAACTTTTCTTTCTCATTCAATAAAAAGTTCATGATCACTCCTGCCTTAAAAAAGAGGGATTATCATTTTGATGTTGCTTAGATTTCCATCCTCATGAATTGTTATAGCATACCTCTCTCTTTTATAATTGTTATCCTTGTAGTCGGATTTCTCACAGTAATGCTCCATTGGTGATTTGCCCCTCCGTGTACGGCTATTATAAGGAAACTTTATTCTTTCATACCTCATATCTAAAATCTTAATTTGATCTTGAATATTCATCGTGTACTTCTCCGGATCAAAGTTAATGTCTTTCCTCACTACTCATAATTTTCAAGAAAGGAAATTAAAAATTGTTAGTGAACAAAATAAATAAGTAAATAGAACTCACTCACTCCCTCACGTGTTTACACTTAATTTATGTCTCTCCATTTGTGTTTCCATCAAATAATGACTTTTATATGATAATCTTACTCTTTTGCTTTTTACCACTCAATTTTCATTTTAACTTAAAATTCTAATTTTCAAAATCTGTAAGAATCAAACAATTTAGAATATGATATAGAACTTCAGGAAAGGAAACTTTTCAAGAAAGAGAAACATTGATATCTCACAGAATAATTAATGATGTTCGAATATTGTGAGAGCAAATAAGATTAATCAAGAATTTCAAAGTCTCCAAGAAAGTAGAATTAATAAATTAGAATTAATTGAGACAATCAAAGATGAAGATTTGAAAGCACATTCAAAAGAAAATATTGATGCTTAGAATGAAGAAGAAAAAATCAATGCTCGAGATATTTATTCTCGAAATATTGATATATTTTTTTTGAAAAAAGAAAACTTGATAAGCAAAGAATCGTTGTTTGAAAGTTTTTTGGAAGTTTTTGAATTTTTTTTTCTCGAATATTTTTTTTTGTTTCAAAGGAAGAAATTCAAGAACAAAAAAAAAAAAATAAAGATAGAGAATTAAATCTTGGAACCAAAGCTTTGAAACTAAATGATTAGAACCGCGGGTATATTAAACTGAGATCTTTCAACAACGTGGAATAAAAACTTATGAACGCCTTTGAAATCAAGTATTAGGAACTTGACCCCAATTGAACATTACCAACAGAACCAAAGTTATCAAACTACGAGTTTGACCCGTAACCTAACTTGTAGTTAGAATCAAAGCTATCAAGTTGATCTTTCAAGTTTCGACTTGAAGAAAATCTTGTTTTTCACAAAAAACTAACCAAAGAGAAAATTCTCACAAAGAGTAAATCAAAGTCTTGTATATTGATTGTATAATGTTGTAGGATTTATATTTTTAAATAGACTACAAAATATCCTAATGTAATAAGAAATTAATTAAGAAACATCTAAAGATTAGAACACTTAAGAAATTAATAAAAGAAAACTAGACTTAAAACAAAATGAAATTAGGTAACCAAACAAAAGAAAACTTTTACCACATAATAAAAGAAAACTTGAACCAATTTGATTGATGCTCTCCTTTCTAATTTCGGGCCTCACATTCCTTCAAGAATTAGGAAGTAAGTGGTTGTTAATTTGATATAGAAAAAGAAACTCTGCATGGATTTTGCATGTGCATATTTTGTTGTTATGTGCTTCCATCTCACTTGCCATTAAATCGTTAGGTATTTTTCAAGTATATTCGGTCTTCCTCTTTTCCCAAGCATTCTCTTCTATACTTAATAAATTTATTAATTTCAGCTTTATTGAAAAAAAATCTTTCTCTTGGATTTCTAAAATCAATCTATGTAATGATCCATGCATTTTCTTTATTCTTGATCTTGTCATTGAACCTCCAATATCTTGACGTTTCACAATTCAATACTTTTATCAATCTGCAATCTTTATCAGTTGTGAAACAAATGAAGGCAACCACTATTTTTTAAGGGCTTTTTTAAATTTAAACCTTAAACTACTAATTTTTTTAAACAAATCCCTCAACTATCAATCCTAACAATTCAAACTTTAAAATATCCAAAACATTCGTTAAACAATGGTCGTATGATCTCCAGACGCGACACGTGGCGATGACACATCTGAACAAGAGGGGGGCGTCGGGACCTCTCAATCACGTGCACCAGCACGTGACACAAGAACGGTCGGCTGGTCTTCAGACAACGGCTATCCATTCTCGAAACCAGTCGACCGTTGTCAGTGCCTTGACCCCCCACTGCATCATCAGAGATGAGAACGGTCAGTTGGTCGTTATAGAACAGTCATCCGTTCTCAAAAAATGATTATATGGTCGTTATAAAACAGTCGTTCGTTCTCGGAGAAGAGACGGCCGTTGTCAGGGTGATGACTCCTCGTTTTTCAAATTAGGGCAGAGAACGGGGGTCATCACCCCGACAACGGCTGTCCGTTATTCAAGAGTATATAAGAAAACTGTCGCACACAACTTTTCAGCAGCTGAAAACTCTCAAAACCACTCAGTCCTCCCGCGATTTTTGCCAAAATCCAACCATTTCATGCCTCACCTACTAAATTTTGTCATTCGTTAGTATTTTGTTCGAAGCCAAAAAATTGAAGAAAATCGATCAAAAAATTTTCAAATCCAAAAATCCATAAATTCCCAAGAACCCCTTCCAAATTACGTAGAGAATCGTATCTAAATAAAGTCAGCCACAAGTTGGACAGATGGAACATGGGGAACTGTTAGGGGCCCAAGGAGGTCCGACACAAGTGTCGTAACTTAGGTTTCTGTCAGTTGAATTTTGCAACCAAACTGTCAAGAATAGTTTGAGGTGAACCAGGTACACCGCTCAGTGATATATTCAAAGACTGTCAACTTCAAAGGTTGGAAGTCTTTGGAGGTCCAGGAGATGTTTAGCAAAATCAGCCTGTACGAAGTCTATGGTGTGATACATGCGACCAGAAGCTTATTTTACACAAATTTGAGCTTTTTAGGGAGGTTGAGAGCGGTGAAGACGTAAATATTGGGTACGGAGATCCTGATCACTCAAGTGACAGTGAACGACCTGCTTAGGTTTGCCGAAGAAAGGGCAGAGAGATACTACCATGCCTCCCCGGACTACCCCTTCTTCAGAACAACAGAGGGACTTGAGTTCCTTGGGCAAATTCATCACAACACCGATGTGGGGGGGTTCGTGAAGCCTAAATCCAAGATCTGAATGTCAAGGCTCAGGTGATTCAGAATATGTTATTCCACACCATTCTACTACGGGAGGGACATTAAATCTCACGAGTTGCATTGATCTCTATGTCACCCAGAAGCTATATAGCGAGATGCCCTTCGATGTTTGCTTCTTGTTTTTAAGTCACATGTGTGAGATCCAGCAAACACACAACAAGAACCTGCCGTACAGAGCGTTGATCCAGAAGATCGTTGAGCGAGCTCAAATCAAACTACCGTAGGGAGAGCATATGAGAACACAGTGGACTGCCGACGTATTTGACCGGCTTCACTTAGCTCATATGGGCCTAGTTGAAGTCGAAAGAATGTGGACGATGAAGGAAGATTGGGGGCCTCCATATCAGTTGACCATTTTCACATGGAGGACGCCGCGGATCAGTCATTACCTCCTTAGGATGCCTCGGTGCCACAACCCCCACACGACGCTGCCATTGTCCCACTCGAATGCTAGTAAGTAGGACAGTATTGAGCAGAAGTGGGAGTAGCGGCGGGCCATAATGGACCAGCGGTGGGACAGGATGAACCAGCAGATAGAGTTCATCCCGAGCAGGATAGAGGAGGTCAGCTTGGCTCAGATACAACTGAGCAACATCGCTGCGTGTTGGATGAAGTCCGTGGACTAAGAGGATGACAATGTCCCAGCACCGTAGTATAGTTTATGTTATGTATTTACTTGTGTGTACGTTACTTTCTATTTGTTAGGTTTTATTTGTAATTTTAAGTTGTTTTAATCATCTAGTATATGATTGTACTTTAATTAACGTTTTTACGATATGTTTTTACATAATAAATTTTTGGAACTGTTTGGTGAATATAGAACTGTGTTTTGAATATTCAAGAACTGTTTGAAACTAACTATGGGGGAATCATAAAACAAATAAAACTCTATCTAAATTTTCAAATTTTTTTCACCAAATTACGCGTTATAACAAATTAATTGTAAAGAAATACCAAACGACATTGGAATTACTTGATAATTTTACCGTATGTTCACTAGACCATGTGAAAATAATTTAGAAATTTTTGTTATTTTCTAACACTTGTACGATTTATTCCCATTTTCATTAATTAAATCATAAAACAAACGTACCTTATACATCATACCAAATTTATTTTATAAAAATAACAAATGATATTAGATTTACTTGAAATTAAAAATCACATGTGAATCACCTCTTTTCCTTATAACAAATCTCATTTAATATATGTTTTGCTCCATCAATTTCGGAAGATCCATCAACGTAATTGAGTACTCTACTCTTTACGATGTTCTTCTGGTCCGAAGTAGCCAATATCACAAATTACAGCCCAAATATAGTCATATGTTTCTTCCTTCATAGCTGTGTGTAGAAGATTCTACCACCAAATGAAAACTATATTAGAAAATAATGAAAGTGTGTTTATAGGAAAAAGAGGTTGAAATGTATCTACGTCCCGTCAAATATGTGGAAACCCAAAAATGTGTCTTGTGCAAAGAAGTAGGATCAACACCTGAAGTGGATCTCCTATCAAGACAAGTGCGACTAGTATGCCCATGAAGCTGACATATACGACAATACATCGTAGATTTCCTCTTAGAAATTGTCGACCTCGACGGTTCATCGACATCACGTACTCTAGTTTTCTTCGGCTTAGCAGTTTGACGCCTTTTCTCAGGCGAAATTATTGTGTACATTCCGCGTACTGGCAGCCACATGTCCATGCCACTAATAGGACGAATAAACTTTGAGTACATCTCCACATATGTCGTCTGGTGATAGTGTTGATGAATAAAATTTTCCGTTGTTAGTATCATGAAATACATGCATGGAATTGAATAGATACATAGGATTCCAATAAACTCCTACCTGTCACAGTTGCATGCGTCCGCATTCAGGTCGACAACATATTGTTTGTGGCCGTTGCTGACCTCAAATAGTGAACTTCTAGCAAACTCAGCACTTTAGTTTTGAGTTTTACATTTTAACTTCCCAAACTTTTTCTTTATCTTAGGACCAGTAGGTCTGCTGACGAGAACATCTTCTCATATTTTTTTATAATGCGATTCATCAAGCACTTTCACATAATCTCAAACATGATCAGGATCGGCTTGTCCTTGACCGTCAAATAATTGCATTGAACGACTCGTATAAATTATTCAAGTCCATGTCGTTCTTGGTAACCGAGTAAAATGCATGAATAGTCCAATAGCTAGGCTGTGCTCGTCGAAGCGATGCATGGGCTTCTAGGTTAATCTGATGCAGTTTTCTCATTTCTATCTCAAAATGATAATTTATGGTTGTCTGGCCGCACTCTACATTTCATCTCTGTATGCTCTACCCCAAAATTGACTTTTGACGTTTGTGTACATATGCCAGAGGCAGTAGCGGTGTTCGACTGAACCTAATTTTTCTTCCATAGCACGTGACAACCACTAATATGTGAAAAAAAGTAGGGTCAACATAAAACAATATCCCGATCACAACGCATCAATATTTGTATTAGGAAAATGATAAAAATAGTTTGAACAATAATAAAAATATCAGGACTGTAAAATGTGAAGAGTACTGATCAGGATAATTTCCAGGAAAGACTATACTGGACAGTCTACTATACAAAATTACCTTTCCAAGTAAGTTCCCAGGAAAGGGTAGAGGGGTCACAAACGGTCCCACTTAACATCCAGACTCCTAAACAAAACTTCCTTACGCAGTAAAATTAAATCACTAAATAAGCAGTACGAAAAACAATAGCAATTGTGGTCCAACACAATTGTCTATCTGCATTCATCTTGAGTGTTTAGGTCTTCCTTCAATGTTTACAAAAACCACTTCTATGAGTCGGTGCATTCTGACTCCACGTTGGCGACAGCAACAGTATATATGTCATCGTCGCCATCAATACTGACGACAATGAGTAATTGGCCGGGGCAACAACCCTTCAGATGACAATAATCTAAACAAATAATAGGTATGTCATGCTAGAGCAAATTAGTCTTGCAAGCAGCCATACTCATTTACATTCTTTGAAATACACATGACTCATTCTGGGCAGATCCCACGAGGTAACCACATATTTCACTATGCTACCCAGATTTGTTTTAAATATCTCTGCTGCGTACGAATGCAATAGCTTGAATTGTTCGTCGCTCTTTCCATCATTAAATTTTCGAGCATCGTTTCTTTCTCTTTTGGCAAGACTGAGTGTAATGTTTACATTCAAATTCTTCCTCACCATCTCAATAATATAAGTAATTTTTTTATGTAGATTAACTTTTAAACCTATCCAAATAATAGTTTGCTATCTATTTTGTAGTAGCAAGATGATTCTCAATTTTCTTTGCACAACTGTGAGAATCGGTGTAACTTTTTATTTGGAATGTAAGCTCATTTTCCATGATCAAAGCATGCAGTCGTCACTCACATCCGTTTTCACACACTGTCGTGAGGTATCAAATTTCACTTTCAATGAATATGATGTTTTATCCATTATTCAAAGTATATTCGATTATTTCTTCTATAAGGGCCTTTAGAGAACTATATTTTTTACCAAGAAAAAAAACTCATAGCAATTTCTTCCTTCATCGTTGTGATTTCTGTCTGGTCATATTCTGACGCAACTGGTGTTCAAAGCTTATTGTTTAGGGTTGGCGAGGTTGAACACACCTCTATTTTTTCATCACCTTCGAAGTGATCGAATGCTCAAAGATCATTGTATCTGGGCATGTAGTCCGAATTTCAGTCCATGTTGGCAACTTGAATTGTAGCCTTGTCAGCATCAATAAATCTAAATGATTCAGAATCCATCAACGTCGCCACTAAAGACAAAAAGAAAGTTTCACTAGTAATATGATGTCGCTAAAGGTTTCAGAGTTTTTGAAATCTGTGATTTCAGCATTTAAGGTCATCTCCTTATATATTATAGAAGAACGGATGACTGTTGTCACCAAAACGACCGTCTGTTCTCCTATACAGTGTCTGGCCCGTGACGATTATTATTGAACGATTGGCTGTTTCCAACCAAATGACCTTTCGTTCTTATGTCACGTGCGGTGCACATGACTGTGAGGTCTCGACCCCCTGTTCAAACGCATCACGCATCACGCATCACGTGTCGTGTCTTGAGAACGGCCGTCTATTATCCGAGAACGGATGACTGTTTTATAACGACTAGCTGACCGTTCTCGTCTCAGCCGACCGTCTGTTCTATAACGGTCAGCTGGTCTTTAAAACGGACGGTCGTTGCCTGAAGACCAACTGACCGTTGTATTCCCTTATGCTGAAATAGGAAGTCAATGCCCAAGGAACAATCGGCTGGTCTTGAGAACGAATGACCTTTGACAAAAAGAACGATCGATCATTTTTTTTGTCTAGTGCAGCGTAGGTGTGACATTATTTTATTTTTTGAAACTATTAATAATAATTTAGATGGATTGAATAAGATCAAGAGGAATCGACGACTACTAGCTTTGATTAAATGGCGATTACACCGGTGTTCTAAAAAAATAAAATAAATAAAATATCATAGTTTAAAAGCATATTTAGATTGACGAAAGTTATGTTTGTGGCTAGAATAAATTTGTGACGTGGCATAATTATGGAAAATATGCCCCATTGAAATTATAAGGATCGAGAATTAAAAAAATAGAATAATGTTGGGTGAAGATTCGGACACAATTGCTATATTGGTTCGTTTACAAAAATAATTATAAATCATTTCTATCACCAAATGAAAGATAAAATGTTTTATTAGTTCTTAAGTTTAGAGTTTGCTTCAATTTGATCATTGCAGTTTCCTTTTTTTTTTTTTAATTTAGTCTTTATAATTTCAATTTCATTTTTAAATGGTCATTTTGTCGATGTTCATCAATAAATTTAGTGACACATGTAACGTTATTTTATTTTTATTTATGTCAATTAATAAAAATATCTAATTTTCGATTAAAAAAATTTTAATTGGTCGATTTCACTCTCCTTCACTGTCTACAAATAGTCTATTCATTAGTGTATACGACGTGGATAAAAATAAAAATACATGACATTTTTTGTTAATTTATTGATGCAAAAACATATAAAAAATGAAATTGAAACAAAAAAAAAAATTGAGCGTGAAAATAATGAACTAATTGTTTATTTTATGTAAATGAGTGATATATATACACATGTTGAATTGTAAAATAAACATATAGTTATTTTATTAAAATTACATAAAAATGACCTTATTAACATATAAAACACCCAATTAATAATAATAATGACACGTCACATCATTTTTCTAAGTTTAAAACATTTAAATGTATTCTAAAGCGTGTCATTGCAGATGAAGTTGTACGTGGCAGAGTGGGAAGAATGTGACATGCATGGGGAGAAGGAAATGGGCCGTTGATATGAATAATGAGCTGCCGTCACAGGGGTAATGGTTAGGTTATACATATTCTACGTAGGAAAAACAAAAAGAGGTAAAAACTAATATGAACTTTGAATTATGATTTTTTTTTTTAATTTCCTAAACTAAAAACTTTAATAATTAAAATATTAAATTATCAAAAATCTAATAAATCAAATTCTGACGGGAGTTGATGATCCCTTGATCACTTTCGGTTTTGAAAATACACCTAAAACGGGAGGTCAATCTAAAATGGACGCTATATTATGAATTTTTGCTTAAAACAGGGGACCGATCTTAAATAAACGGCTTCCCATTTTTTTCACGTAGAAATGAGGGGTCGATGTAGGGGGTAGAAACCGTTCGCGTACTCTGCACATGTCTTAAAAATGCGGGTCTTTGTCCGAAACTGACCCTCCGTTTTTTCCCATTATGGTCACGGGTCAGTAATTGATGCACTGCACATGTCTTAAAAATAGAGGGGGACCTGTTTTATTCTATTATTGGCAATGGTGGGACAGTAATTGAGATGACTCTCCATTTTTAATTATTTTTCTAGAAAACGAGATGCCATTCTCTATAACGAGGGGCTGATCTCTGACCTTATATAAGGAGACGGCCCACCATTCTCACCTCTCATATTTCGAAAACTTTAAAATCTCTATATTTTTTTCTTGCTCTCACGAATTAACTCGTTTTATTAGCGATGTAAAATGGATTCTAATTCAAGTACATCTGTTGAGTAGATGAGACAACAACATGTGATGCCAATATGAACTGATATTCGGATGTCACACCCATATAAGGTGATCTTTGAGCATTTGATCACTTAAAAGACAATCAAGAAATAGAGGTGCATGCAACCTCGAAAACTGTGAAAGATGAGCTTCGAACACCGATCAACTCGGAAGATGATGAGGTGAAAAGCATACAGGTAAGGGAAAAAATTTCTATTAATTTTTTTGGGTAAAAAATATAGTTTTTTAAAGAAAATTATAGATAAAATAGTCAAATATGTCTTGAAAATGGTTATAGCATCAAATTCATCAAAAGTGAATCACGACGACTCACTACAGTGTGTGAAAATGGATATGAGTGGCGACTGCATGCTTTAATATGCAAAATGAGCTTAAATTCCCAATAAAGAGTTAAATCAATTCCCACAACTGTGTAAAGAAAATTGAGAATCGACACGCTACTGCAAAATGGGTGGCAAACCATTTTTTTGGATAGGTTTAAAAGTCAACCTACCTGTGAAATTGCTTCCATTATCGAGATGGTAAGAAAAGATTTAAATATTAACATTACACTAAGTATTGCCAGAAAAGCAAGAAGCGAATATCAGAAACTTAACGAAGGGAAGAGTGACAAGCAATACAAGTTACTGCAGTTTTATACAAGGAAAATATTTAGATCAAATATGGATAGCACAATGCGCCTACATATTTACTTGGTGGGCTCGATGCTAGTGAGGCATGTGTATTCGAAAGAAGGTACATGTGTATTGTTGCTTGCAAGGCAGGTTTGTTACAGTATGACAGACATATTATTTGTTTGGATGGTTGTCATTTGAAGGGCTCGTTTCCCTGCCAATTAATCGCAGCCGTCCTAGTTGATGACAACGGTGACATATATTCTATTGTTGTTGCCAATGTGGAATCAGAGTGTAAGTACTCATAGACGGGGTTTTTGTAAATATTGAAAGAAGACATACAAACTGAAGTGGGATACAGAAGGACATTTGTTTCAGATAGACAAAAGGTATAATGTATTTATAATTGTTATTTCAAATATTGGGACGTTGTGCTCTTTATATTATTTTATATTGACTCTGTTGTGTTTTCAAATATCAGTGGTTGTCGCCTGCAGTGCATGATAAATTATCATTAGTTGAACACTGTTATTGCCTCCGACATATATACATAAATTTCAAAAACTAATTTTGGGGCAGAGTATAGATAGATGCCATGTGGAATGTGACCAGGGCAACCACAAATTTTAATTTCGAGATGGAAATAAGAAAGTTACATCAGATCAACCTGGATGCCCACGCAACTCTTTGAGACATAGAGCCTATATATTGGGCTACCCATGCATTTTGTTCTATTCCCAAGTGTGAAATGGGATCGAATAATTTATTCGAGTCATTCAATGCAGTTCTATTACTGATCAGCAACAAGCCAATTCTGACCATGTTCGAGATAATTTGAAAGTGCTTGATAACTCGCATTGTAAAAAAATATGAGAAGTTGACGTCGTCAACAAACCTCCTGTGTCCTCAGATAATGAAAAAGTTTGCGAAGTTAGAACGTGAAGCTTGAAATTGGAGTGATATGTTTGCAAGAGCTGCACAATTTGAGGTCAGCAACGACAATGAACAATATATTGTCAAGGTGAATGCAGGTGTGTGCAATTATTACAGCTGGGAGTTTACTGGAACTTCGTGTGTTCATTCCATTCCCCGCATTCATTTCTTGAGAAATTGGCGTCATCAACAGACCTATTGTGTCCTCAGATAATGAAAAAACTTTCGAATCTAGAACATGCAGCTTGAAATTGGAGTGCTATATTTACAGAAACTGCACGATTTGACGTCAGCAACGACAACGAATAATATGTTGTCAACGTAAATGCAGGTGTGTGCAACTATTACAGATAGGAGCTTACTGGAATCTCGTGTGTCTATTGCATTCACTGCATTTATTTTCTTAGACTGGCACTAAAAAATTTCGTTTATCAATACTATCACCATGCGACATATCTAAATATGTACTCAAACTTCATTCATCCCATTAGTAGCCAACATGTGGCTGTCCATATGAAATAGGAATGAAATCCTTCTGCCCAAGAAATGACACCAACTTTGTAGGCTGAAGAAGAAAAGAGTGCGCAATATCGATGAGCTGTTAAGTTCCACAATTACTAGTAAGAATTCAACGATGTCGTATCACATATATCGGTGTCAGGGGCATAATAGTCGCACTTGTCTTTACAGGAAAGCCACTTCAGACGCTTCTGCTTCGCAAAATATATTTATGGGTTTTCACACATTTGTTGAGACATAAGTACATTTCAACTTCTTTTTCTCATAAATACACTTTCATTATTTTTTAATTTAATTTTCATTATGTGCAGGAATTTACTTCACACAATTATGGACGAAGAAACATATGACTATATTCGAACTGTAATTTATGTTTTTATTAGCGTAAAAACTATTTTCAACTTTGAACTATGAGTTTTTTTAAAAAAAAACCTTAAACTAAAAATACTAACAACCTAAACTTTAAATTACCTGAAATCTGACAAAACAAACTCTGGCGGCCGACCAATCATCGTTCGTTCTACAGAATGAATAGTCGTTATAAAACCAACGGTCATCCATTCTATTCAGTGCCACGTAGCATGTGACACGTACGCAAAGGGGGTCGAGCAGGGGGTAGAGACCCCCAAACACGTGCATCACACGTGACCCAACAATGGCCGGGCGTTCTTTTTACAAACGGTCATTCGTTCTCTCCATTATTTGCCTAGTTACGGGTCAGCTCGCCCGTGACTCAATAATTGTCACGGGTGGGCTGATAATTGAGATATTAACCGACCGTTCTGAAGAACAGCCACTCATTCTCTCAATTATTAGCCAACTCGTAATTCATAGATGGACTTATAATTCTGAGAACGGTCATCCGTTCATCTATATTATATAAGAGACAACCCTCCATTCTCACCTTTCACCTCTCAACTTAATCTCCACGCTAAACCCTATACTATCTTATTCAATCTCTCGTGATTTTTCTCTTTATGAGCGACATTGATGGATTCTGATACAAGTACACATGTTGATATAGACGACACAACGTGTGATACCAATATGGATTTGGTATTTGGACCTCACGCTCATACACAGTGATCTTCGTGCATTCGATCACTATAAAGGTGATGAAGAAATAGAGGTGCATTCGACCTCAAAACCCTAAACGATAAGCTTCGAATATCAGTCGAACATGATGAGGCGGAAAACATACTAGTAAGGGAATAAATTTCTATTGGATTTTGTTTGGGTAAAAAAATATAGTTCTTTAAATGCCATTAGAGAAGAAATAGTCGAATATATTTTGCAAAATGGTTTTTGAGTCAAATTCACTAAAAGTGAATCTCAACGACTCACGGCAGTGTGTGAAAACGAATGTGAATGGCGACTCCATGCTTCGATCATGCAACATGAGCTTACATTCCAAATAAAGAGCTACATCGATTCTCACAAGTATGCAATAAAAATTGAGAATCGACACAATATGGTAAAATAGGTAGCAAATCATTATTTGGATAGTTTTAAAAGTCAAACTACCTAGAAAATTTCTTCCATTATTGAGAGGATAATGAAGGATTTAAATGTTAACATTATACAAAGTTTTACCTGAAGAGAAAGAAGCAAAGCGCGAAAAGTTAACAAAGGGGAAGCCAATTAGGAATACAAGTTACTGCTATCGTACGTAGGAGAAATATATAGATCGAATCCGAGTAGCACAGTTCACCTACATCCTTACTTGGTAAGTTCTTGCACTAATGAGGCATGTATATTCGAAAGAAACTATATGATTATTGCTGCTTGCAAGGCAGGTTTACTGCAGTGTGGCAGACATATCATCTGTTTGGAAGATTGTCATCTAAAAGGCTCAGTCCTGACAAATAACTCACAGCCATCAGTATTGATGAAAACAATGACATACTATTGCCAATGTAGAATTAGAGTGTAGCAACTCATGGACGTAGTTTTTGCAAATATTGAAGGAAGATATACAGAGTGAAGCGGAATATGGATGGACATTTGTTTGGATCGACAAAAGGTATAATGTATTTTCAACTGTTATTTCAAATATTGGGGCGTTGTGCTCTTTATATTGTTTTATCATACATTTTAGGTATTTAAAAAAAATATCATACTTAAAGTGTTAAATAGTATGGCAACTAAGATTAAATTTTTTATGACGTATTTTTTCTTCATTGCATTTTTTATTTGAAATTCTTTTAATAGTTCTTATCTAAATCCTAAAAATATAGATAATTTATTTTATTTAAATATTTTTAATATTTTTTTTCTATATTAGCGACGACGATGGATTACAGTTCAAATATATCTGTTGATTTAGACAAGAGATCAACCAGTGATGCCAAAATAGATTGGTATTTGGACGGCACGCATACATATGGTGATTTATGAGCATCTGATGAGTAATATGAAAATAAAAAAATAGAGGTATATTTGACCTTCAAAACTCGCAACTATGAGCTTCGAATATCGGTCGGCTCGAATGACGAGTGGGTGGAAAGTAAAACAGTAAGAGAACAAATCTCAATTAGATTTTTTTTGGTAGAAAATTTAGTTTTTTAAATAAATTAAAAAAGAAATAGTGGAATATTTTTTGAAAAATAATTATGGTATAAAATTCACTAACAGTGAAAATAGGCGACTGACGGCTGAATGTGAAAATAGATGTAGGTGGCGACTACATACTTTTAAGATGCAAGACGAACTTACGTTTAAAATAAAGACGTTGATTGATTCTCACAGCTGTTCAAGAAAAATTAAAAATCGACACGTTTGAGTAAAATAGATGGCGAATGAGTATCTGGATAAGTTCAAAAGTCACCCTACAATGGACATCTCTTCTATTATCGAGACAATGAACAATGATTTCAATGTCGACATTTTACCCAGTCTTGCCATAAGAGCAAGAAACGTATCTTGAATCCTTAACAAAGGGAAGTCCGACAAACAGTACAAGCAACTGTGGTCGTTCGCATTCGAAATATTTAGATCAAATCCTGGTAGCACAGTAAAAATTGATAGTAACCTAGTGGGTCCTAATTTATTGGGATTTCAAATATTGTATATGTGCTTGGCTACTTGCAAGACAAAGTTGCTGCAGTCCGGTAAACCTATTATCTATTTGGATTACTGTCATTTGAATAGGTCATGTTCTGGTCAATTACTCACAGTCGTCAGTATTGATGACAATGATAAAATATATATCGTTGTTGTTGCCAACGTTGAATCTGAATGTGCAGACTCATGAATATGTTTTTGTAAATATTGAAGCAAGATCTAAACACTGAATTGGGACGCAGGTGGACAATTGTTTCAATTCGACAAAAGGTATAATGCATTTATATTTGTTATTTCAAATATTGGGACGTTGTGATAGTTATATTGTTTTATGTTAACTCTGTTTTTTTTTCAAATATCAAGGGTTGAAGAAAGCTGATCGAGATATATTCGGACAGGACGAACATCGATTCTGCCTCTGACAGCATATAGAGATGCAATGTGGATGCAGCTAAGGCACCCACGAGTTCCCATTTCGAGCATGAAATGAGAAAATTACATCAAATTAACTAGAGACAGAAACATATCTTCGACAAAAAGAGCCTAGTTATTAGGCTAGTCATGCATTTTATTTGATTTCCAAGTACAATTTGGGTTTAAATAATTTATGTAAGTCATTCAATGCACTTCTATTACCTGTCATAGACAAACTGATCCTTACCATGTTCGAGATTATCCGAAAGCGCTTGATTACTCGCATTGTGAAAAAACTTGAGAAGGTGGCTTAATCAACAGACCTTTTATGTCCCCAGATAAAAAAAAAACTCGCGAAGTTAGCAAGTGCATGTAGAAATTAGAGTGCTGTGTTTACGAGAAATGTACAATTTAAGGTCAGCAACAGATATAAACAATTCATTGTCGATATGAATTTGGGTGTGTGCAATTGGACCATGTGGGAGCTTACTGAAATCTCGTGTGTCCATTTTATTCTTTACATGAACAAAATGAGAGTAGCGCCGTAATATTACGCGCATGTATGCTATCATTTAGAAACTTAACTACGAATGTACTCACACTCTATTCATCTCATTAGCGGCCAACAAATGTGGCCGCCCATAGAAGATATACATGAAATCCTCCTACCCAAAAGAAAGCGCCAACCTGCTACGCCGAAGAAGACAAGAGTGCAAGATGCCGATAAGTCATCAAGCTCGAGAATTAGTAAGAAGAACTTCATCGTGAGATGTGGTATATGTCGGCAGCAGAAACATAATACTCGTATTTGTTCTAACAAAGAATCAACTTCAGGTGTTGTTTCGTAAGACGCATTTATAGGTTTCAACACACTCCACAGAACGCAGGTACATTTCAAAATATTTCGTCCATAAACATACCATCGTTCTTTTTTATTGTTAGTTTCATTTCATTATGTGCAGGAATCCTCGCTACGTGGTCGCGACCGAAGCCAAAAATTTTTACTGTTCATTGGCTAAGGATCGAGTTATTTTTTTTAGCGTTGTAGCCTATATTTCTTTGTAATATACTAAGTATTTTATTTATTTATTTTTGAAAAGTGATTCAAATTGTAATTATTTATTTTAATTTATTTAAATGATACCTCTTTATTTTATGCTAGTCAAATAATATATTACTATATATAGGAAGTTCAAAAAATAAATAATTTCATTATGTATTTTTAGTCGTATATTTAAATAAAATTATTTAATATAATTTGTTATTAAATATATTAATAAATTTCAAACAATATAATATTGTAAATTAAAACTCAATAATTAATTATATTAACTTATAAATACATTAGGTTTACATTTAAATACATTACCAAATTTTAAAAAATATGTAATTCCATATTTCCATTACTAAATTTATATAATTTTTGAAAAAAAATTATATTAAAAGATATATTATTAGAAAAATAGACTACAATATAGAAAATTTACAAACAAAAACTAAACTAAACTACGCTGGTGGTTATCGTCGTCTTCGTCGTTGCCGTTGTTCGCAATCTAATGCTGGAACATCTCATCCATCTCTCTATAGAACTCAGCAAGATAATTTTGTAATTCAGTCAATTCTCTCTGGGATATGATCACCTCATTCTGTTTGACGGCGAACTCAGAAACTCTACTTATGAGGAGCTGGATGTCCAGCTGCTAGCTTTGTTGTATCTCAAGCACTTGCTGCTAGTGCGTCTGTTGCATCTGATACATCTTCTACTGGTGCGTCTGATGTATCTGATACATCTACTAGATATACTGCCTCATGTCTCATCCACTAGGCTTCTCCTCCTGAGGGGCCCGTGGCGACGATGTGGTCTCCTTCATCGGCACTGCCTGAGAGGTGGATGCCCCCTTAATCGCTTTTCAGCACTAAACATTGTCGACTTGCATGAGGGTCATTTGTATTAAATGAGTATTGTCAAATACATCGGTGAATCAGTGATCTATTCTCTGTTTTCCAACTAGTAGCTGAATCCTAGCTCAATCGATGATCTTCAGAATCAGTGTCTCATGTGGGAGATTCGTCCTGGATGTCCGCCCGACCTCACACATGTAACTTAAAATCAAAATGTCAGGGTCAAAAGGCTTCTCGTTGCACAGTTTTTCCATGACATACGGGTTCATGCAGCTCACGAGATTTAGATGTCCATCTCGTGGCAGAAGGGTGTGGGTTAACATGTTGTGAAGAACCCGACCTCGAACATTCAAATCTCTCTATCGTGGCTTTACGAACACCCCAATATTGCAATTGTTATGAATTTCTCATAGGAACTCTACTTTCTTGAACAATGTGGAAAAAAAAACTGTATTTGAAAGTATGATAATATTGTTCCGCCTCTTCCATGGCAAACCTCAGCAGTTCATTCACCGTCTCTAGACATATTATAAGCTCCGTACCAAGCATGTACGTCCTCAAACCAGTCAAAACTTCATTTCTCCCAGGTTGCTGTTAAGCTCGCATAGAACAAGCGAACTATTCTCTCGCAGATATCGCCGCTCAATGCATAGACCCAGCGTAGGCTGATACTGTCAAACATCTTTTTGATCCCCAACAACTCCCAACCTCTAAAATCAACATTCATGCAATAATTATTTGAACGTTTCTGCAAATCCTGCTCAAACTTCATTTGACAATCTTCATTCCAAAATTTCATGACAAGATACTGTCAATTTACGTATAACAAAATTTGATATGTTATGCAAATATGACATTATAAATAAAATTTTAAAAAAATTGAACATAATCAAAAATTTTTTGTAATTTTCTAACACTTGTACGATTTATTATAATTGTTTTATAAAATAATTAACTAAAATTATAATAAATCGTACAAGTGTTAGAAAATAACAAAAAATTTATATTATCTTCCGATGATGTGACAAACATATGATAAAAATTTCAATTAAATTGAATATTGTTTATTATTTTTTAAAATTAATTTATAAGGGACCTCCGTTCCTTCTTAACTTACAAATTAATTTTTAAACGTCAAACGATATTTAATTTACGTGAAATTTTTACCACTTGTTAACACATCATGGGAAAATAATCTGAAAGATTTTGTGATTTTCTAACACTTGTACGTTTTATTATAATTGTTTTATAAAATAATTAACTAAAATTATAATAAATCGTACAAGTGTTAGAAAATCAGGAAATATTTTAGATTATCTTCAAATGATGAGACAAATATATGATAAAAATTTCAAGTAAATGGAATAACGTTTCGTATTTTTTAAAATTAATTTATAAGGAACCCTCATTCCTTGTTCACTTTATAAATTAATTTTTAAAAAAATGTCAAACGATATTTAATTTACGTGAAATTTTTACCACATTTTCACAAATCATGGGAAAATAATCTAAAAATTTTCGTAATTTTCTAATAGTTGTACGATTTATTATAATTATTTTATAAAATAATTAACTAAAATTTTAATAAATCCTACAAGTGTTAGAAAATCAATAACATTTTCAGATTATCTTCCCATAATGTGGTGAATATGTGTTAAAAATTTCAAATAAATTTAATATCGTTTAATATTTTTAAAATTAATTTATAAAATGAATAATGAACGAAAAAACGGAGGGCGTTGACCCTTATACGGCCCTCCGTTCTCTTTGTAAAATGAAAACAAGAGCTATCGGTCCTCCTCTAGGGTTTAGTTCATTAGGTTTTTGATAGTTTGAGATTTGTTTTGTTAAAATTAATACTTTAAGGAGTTTTTTAAGAAAAATTGATACTTTAAAATTTAAAATGGTTTTTACCTCGCTTAGAAACCAAAAATGGTAGATCCAAAAGTTCTTAATTCTACCCTAGAAAAAATGATATGGATATAATTAAACTTGTATTAGAAAGGCCATTTAGATGTTTTTATATTGTTTTTAGAAATACAAGCAAAAATTAATAAAATTACACTAAAAGTGAATTTAGAAATGCGTGAAAACAAAACTAAATAATGTGACACAAATATGATGTATAACCGAGTCGAACTAAATATCGAGTGAACTGATCGTGACATGAAAAAATAAAGTTGGAAAAATAATATTTTTAAAATGTTTGAAGAAATGAAAAATAAAAAATTTAAAAATGGGTCCGTCAGAGTTTTAATTTGCAATAGACAAAAGGTGGTTCATAATCTTGAACAAAATTTGATATGTTATGCAAATAAGACATTATAAATAAAATTTGATAAAATAAAAAAAAAACTTCATACATAATCGATGAACACAAAGAAATATCGTCGGAGCAAGCAAGTGTCTTTCTTCACTAATTGACAAAACACGTGAATTAAATCACGAGTTTTGGCGACAAAAAATCAAGAGGACAGTCAGATCGGTCGTACCTACAATTTAAATTGTCTATTTATGATATTTTAAGGTTTTGGTCTATGAATAGTTAACTTAAGGATTTAAAAAAAATCATACTTTACGGGTTAAAATAAAATAAACCTAAAATATTTTGACATATAAAAAGAAATTAGAATTTGAAAAAAATTATAAATTCAAAAAAAAATTACAAATTAAAAAAAAATATTTTTAATTACAAAATAAATTCAATAAAAAAAATTTGTAGTCTTCAACATTCAAATTAGTAAACTCCTCAAGAATTTTATTTTCTCGTTGTTGATCTCTCGTCTCGGTATCAGTCCAATCTTTGATACAAATAAGCGTCTCCAGAAAGTTCGGTGCAAGTATTTCTCTTTGTTGATCGTAAAGACGTATACCTGCACTAAAAACAAATTCCGATGCTACAGTAGAAATAATAGGATGTGTAGCAGAATGTCTTTTTCAGCAATCTAAAATTTCAAAATTCTCATCTCGAGAAAATTGATAAAGAGATTTAAAATAAATATTGAGTTCATTTGAAAAAAAAATAAAATATTTTTTAGTTTGTAATTCACTCTGTATATCATCAATATTATATAGTTGACTAAAAGTATCTCCACCACCATCACTACTAGTTATACTAAGAAAACTCTCAGTATGTGGATGTCGTAAATAATAACAATTAACATTGAAATATTTTATTTCATAATAAGCATATAAATTAGCAATTTCATTTGTTATGTCATCACTAGTAATTAAATGTGCAATACATAAATTTGTAAAAATCCTATTGAACATAAAACATGCTTCTTTTAATTTAAATTTTGAATCCATGATGCATGCATAACAAAAACTAATAGTAATGTTATGCCAATATTTTTTAAATTTTGTTTTCATTTTATTAAAAATATTACTAAAATTATCTACTAGTCAATATTTTGTAAAATTACATGTTAAATCTACAAATTAAGAAGAATAATATTAAAAGTGGGATAATAAATTGCAGAACATTGATTTGTATTATCATAAAAATGTCTTAAAAAATAAAAAAATATATTAACGATATCACAATTATATTTGTCAATGTTAATACTTTGCGTCTTACCATTAATTAAAGCACAAATAATTTGTCAATATGGCCTAGTATTTTGCAACATCAAAAAAGTTAAATTCCACCTATTATCTATTTACATTCTTGTTATCTCGAATTAAACTCAATAATATAAGAAATTGCAGATCTAATTAATTTAAAATGAGGTGAAATATATAATATATCATCTTTAACAACCAAATTTAAAATATGACACAAATCTCATATGAAAAAGAGAACCACGAGTAACATCTAATTTTAAATAATCATTAAATTGAGAAATATCAACATCATTAACACTACCATTATCGAGAGTTATGCTAAAAATTATATATTTAATATAATATTATTACAATATTGTCATAATAAATCTATAAATGATGTTGTTAGAATGAAACTATTCATAATTAAGAAATTTCAAAAATTTTCTTAGTTAATTGTCAAGATTCATCAATAAAATAATATGCAATTATATAACTAACAGCATTGCGTACACTAAATAAATAAGAAGTAATACAAATAGACATTGAATAAGCATTTTTTTAAAATATAATTAATTTATTTTTTATATCCATAAACATTTTAAAAATATCATTTCTCGTAGTACTTCTAGGGACATATTTAAAACTAGGAGTTGCATATTGTTTCATAAATTTTTCAAATACTTCACTATCAATGAATATAAAAACAACTCGGATTGTAATTAATTCAATTTTCATATCCATAAACATTTTAATAATATCATTTCTCGTAGTACTTTTAAAGACATGTTTAAAACTAGGAGTAGCATATTGTTTAATAAATTTTTCAAGCACTTCATTATCGATGAATGATAAAAACAACTCGAATTGTGCTACAAGTTGTATTATTGCTTCTTTCATTCTATTTTATGAATGTGTGAAAATATCATTATCACTAATATTTAACTGATATTGTGTTAAGTCTCGTGTTTTCTCATTTAAGTAATATTTTTTAAAATGTCTATCAAAGGTACTTAGTAGAGACTAGAAATATAAGTATAATTTTAATCACAATATTTACATTAGGCTCTAATTTCTATTTTAACCGTAATTTTAACATATTTTGAATCAAAATGTTTTCATACATCTGAAGTTTTATTTTTTTTTTAAATGAAGTCGATGATTGTATATATGATTGTCACACATAAAATGCAGGATTTAATTCTCTATATTCCGCTATGTCATTATCATCAATATTATAATTGCGATGATCCATAATAAATAAAACTAAATATAAATTAAATTTTTAATAATAAATTGATATCACAGAACCAATGTTTAACAAAAGCTTATAAGATGTGTGAATTGATAAACTCCACGTATACGAAACCTTAAAAAAAAAATAACGCAAAAAAATTACATTAGAATCTCTTTAAATTTTTTTTGGGCAAAAGATAACTTCGACGACCTATAATGTCTCACTTTGATGATCATTATGATCATTGGAGCAAGCTGAAGGAGAATCTCTTGCTATTAAAAGAGTATTAGCCAACTATTGAGAAAGAAATAGAATAACAAGCATTTGGCATAGCAATGAAAGACGCACAATGATCGAAACTAGAAATGAAACAATCAAAAGTATCTTAAGACGATTTTGACAAATTTAATTGGAATAGAAGGGAATCAAAGACAAAACTTAATTTCTCAAACAATTCAACTACAATCTAACCAAAAAAAAAAAAATTTATGATGATACTGGGATATTTTTCTTTTAAATTCAGGAACTCAGTGAAGGAAAAATCACACCGAAGAAAAACTCTTTCTATTGTGTTTTGTAAACCAAAGGAGAAATCAGAATTCTCCCCTCGCCGGATCTCCAACCACCGCGAACAGGGCCAACCTTCAGCCGAACGTTCCTTCGGCAAAGATCTATACTTTAGCCGAACGTTCTTTCAGTGAAGCACTCACCTCGACCGATCCCTAATCGCGAAACTGAGTGCCTTTCGACTTTCATCGACGACCCCTCGCGGTGAGAGTTTCCCTTGCTCTCGATGACGTTCTCTCGGCCTCACTCTCGCTCTCTCAATCTCTTTGTTTTTCACTCTTTCCTTTTCTTTATTCTCTGCCTTCGCGAAGAAGAAGAAGGGAGAGGTTCAGTTTAAAAAAAACTCAACCGGTCCACTTAAACCTGAACCTTCCGACCCAACAATGAACCAGCTCAACAGTGAACCGTCCCAACAGTGAATCGAACCATAACTGTGAACTGAACCGGTCTAGTCGAACCATACCGATCCAACCAAACCAATCTGGTCCAATCGAATAGGACCTGACTCAAATTCCGTCCCAAATTTTACCAAATTGATCTAAGATTTTTTCAATAAGAAATTTATACCTAAATCGTTATTAATTGAATTTATCAAAGTATGAATTTAATGTCAAATATTTGATTTAAGCAAGAAAAATTCCAAAAATTGCCCGAATCAATCATAATCGATCTAATTCGTCCTTATTCAACCTAAGAGCACACGTAAGGAATTGTTGCCCAAATTCTTCTAAATTTGAATTTATTTAAGGGAGAATTTAATAATAAATATTTTTAGGCATTAAATTATTTAGAATTTCGGAACATCCCAATAACCCTACTATCTCGAAATCCATGTAAGTTAAAATACTAAGTTTTCAATATTTTAGCTACGCCCCTACATCACAAAGTCTACATTATTTTATTATCATTGTTTTATTATTTCATCACATGTTTCTGATATTTGAGCATGCATATTTAGGCATTGACATAGATTTATATAAAGATAAAATTGATATGACATTTGTATGTGTATAAAAATGATGAAATTCACAAAAAATACGTGATAGCAAAAGTCTGAACGATAATGAGATGGTGATATTGAACGTAAAAGTAAATGATGACGAATCTTGAACAACTATGAGATAGCTAAGTCTTAAAAGAAAGTTGAAAATAATTTTCAACCAGTATGTAACTGTTAATATAGGATTTGCTAAAAGTAATTGTTAATTTTGCACTTACACGTGTTTTCACTTGTTGAGATTATTTATCACATTTTGTAACTTTGCGATGTAGGTGAATTTTTATTTGATAAAAAAATGACTATGATCAAGAATCCTCTAAAGGCAAGGGAGCATACAGAAGAATAAACTGGTTTGAGTTAAAGGAAATGAATTGAATTAATATGTCTTAGTTTTTCGAAGATATTTCTATTTCTATTAAAACTTTGAGTAAATTATGTGAAATATTATTGTTAAATAAAGTTTTATGAAATATTTAAATTTGGCATTTATTTCAATTTTCGACAAGCTTATTTAATATTTTAAATTTTTATTTAAATCTTCCGCGTATTTAATATTTCAATTATTATTTAAAGATATATGCTTTCAATATTTTGAATTTAGGATTTTAACGCTCAAATTTTATAAATAAATTTTTTGAAAAAATTTTAGGGTTTTCAATCTAGGGTTTCAAAATGGGGATTTGTTTTTTTAAATTGGGGCGTAACAGTTTGGTAATAGAGCAACGGGGTTTATAAATGGTTCTGTAGACTCATCTATATGATCGCGTGCAACTAAAAGATCGTCAATCGCCAAGTAAGTACGTATTGAAATTTATATTTTAAAAGTATGTTTGATGATTTTGTAGTACTTTTTAAAGTAAGAAAGTAAATTTCATAAATTAAGATCGTGTAATGTAGACTATGGTCAATTGTAGATGAAATGGAAATGGAAATGTTAATGGAATGGATGTTGTACTCGATCAGATGATGGAGATGATGGAACAACTGGCTCATGCAGCTAATGAAGCAGCCTAGACAACTACTACAACGACCCAAGCAATTAATGTGCAAGTTTGGATTCCCAATAGGCCTCGACATGCTGATAGTGACTTTGACAGATTTCGAAGATTGGAACCCTCCAATTTTTAATGGCCACTTGGCGGATATGGTAGTAGTAGATGATTGGATTAAGACTATCGATGAGATTTTTGAACATGTCAAGATTTCAGAGGAAGAGAAAGTAAATTGTGCGTCCTCTATGTTTCGAAAGGAGACACGTTACTGGTGGGATTCTATAAAGGTCATGCACTCAGTTACTACCATGACCTGAAAAAAGTATCAAGAGCTTTTCTATGAAAAGTATTTTACAGATTCCATGATGGATACAAAGACAGAAGAATTCATGGCTATTAAACAAACAGGAAGTGTGATGGATTATTTTCACAAGTTTGAGCAACTATCTCGTTATGCCTCTCATATTGCAGGTAACGAGACTATGAAGGTGAAAAGATTTGTCTAATGATTAAGAGCAAAGATACTCAATGATATCCGTCTTATTACCTTCAAGAACTCTCTATTTGCATTCGTGGTGGAAAAAACACTATGTTGCGAGCAAGGAGAGAAAGACGTCATCAAGGCTCAAGAGTTTCGAAGAAGATATAGTCATGCAACTCGAATTGCAAAAAATAAAGCTCCGCAACAACAATGAGCTAGATCAAAGCGACCAATGATTAATGTACCCACAGAAAGACCTTCCAAATACGTTAAGAGGGAGCCCACGACAATGTCAAATATGCATGTTTGTCCCTCATGCAATAAGCCACATTCTGGAGAGTGTCGCATTCTTAACTATTCTGGTTTCAAATGCGGTTAGCAAGAACATTTTATTAAAGATTGTCCAAAGAATATCAGGGAGCCACCCAAGACGACTGCTAGAGTTTTTGTCATGACCAAGGACGAAGCTGAAGGAAATGCATCTTTTGTGGCAGGTTCAGTTTTTATTTCTGGCATTTCTTCATGCTACAAAGTTAGGAAACAAAGTAGAGATACTAGAGTATAATTTGGGAATAGCTACACCTTCGGGTGAAGTTATATTTGCCAACTCCATTATTAGGAAATGCGAAGTGTGTATTGAGGCAAATCAACTGGAGGTTAATTTAATTATTTTGGCAATGTACGATTTCGATATTATTCTTGAAATAGATTGGCTTACCAGGCACTATGCAACTATTGATTGTCGTAAGAAGATGGTAACATTTCAATTGCCTGAAAAAAAGCCACTCTTTTTCTGCAGAGTCTCTAAAGGTTCGAGAGTTTTAGTAATATCAGCTATGCAAGCTCAAAGATTATTGAGTTCGGGATGCATTGGAATTTTAGCCAATGCTATATATTTGGAACTTGAAAGAGCCACAACTCTGGATAAGTTGCCAATAGTCTGTTATTTTATGGATGTTTTTCCAGGTGACCTGACACAATTACCACCTGCAAGAAATGAAGAATTCAGCATTGATCTGCTACCTGGAACGGCCCCAATCTTTAAAGCTCCTTATAGAATGGGACCAAATGAATTAATGAGTTAAAAACTCAACCTGATGATCTCTTGAAAAAAAAATTTATTCAACGTAGTTTCTCGCCTTAGGGAGCACATGTTTTATTTGTAAAGAAAAAAGATGGATCTATGAAAATGTGCATAGACTATCGGGATCTCAATAAAGTCACTATCAAGAACAAGTATCCATTGTCGAGAATTGATGATTTATTTGATCAATTAAAGGGAGTAGCGATTTTCTCAAAGATTGATATCAAATCTGGTTATCATTAATTAAGAATTAAGGAGAATGATGTGTTCAAGACAGCATTTCAGACAAGATATGGTCACTATGAATTTCAAGTAATGCCGTTTGGATTGAGTAACACACCATCCTCGTTTATGGATTTAATGAATCAAATTTTCAAGACAGTTTTGGATTATTTCGTAATAATTTTTATTGACGATATCCTTATTTACTCAAAGAACAAGAAGAAGCACGAAGAGCACTTGAGGATTATTTTATCAACGTTGACACGTGAGAAGTTATATACAAAATTCTCCGTTGGAAAATGTGACTTTTCTTGGCCACATTATTTCAAAGGAGGGTTTACAATGAATCCAGAGAAGATAGAAGCTATTAGTAAATGACCTCAACCAAAGAACACAGCTGAGATAAAAAGTTTTCTTGGTCTTGCGAGATATTATCAAAGATTCATAGAAGAATTCTCAATTTTAGTCAACCCGCTTACGAAGCTAACCAAGAAAGTGGCCAAGTATTTATGGACGAAAGAGTGCGAACACAGTTTTCAGAAGCTAAATAATAGATTGATCTCAGCACCCATACTTACTATACCATCAGAATCTGAAAAATATGTGGTGTATAATGATACTTCAAAGTATGGACTGAAATGTGTTTTTATGCAGGAAGGAAAAGTTGTAACATATGCCTCAAGACGATTAAAGGACCACGAGAAAAACTACCCAACTCATGATTTTTAACTAGCAGCAGTGGTTTATGCATTAAAGATTTCGAGGCACTATCTTTATGGAGAAATGTGCCAAATTTATACTGATCATAGAAGTCTAAAGTACTTTCTAACTCAGAAGGATGTGAATATGAGGCAACGCAGATGGTTGAAACTAGTAAAAAACTATGACTACAAGATTATTTACCATCTTGGCAACGTTAATGTTGTAGCTGATGCATTGAGTAGGAGAGCATCGTCGCAAGTTTCATCGTTACGAAGGATTTCAGGAAAGTTAACCGAGGAGATACGAAAATCTGATATCGAAGTTGTACCGTTTGGATTGTTAGAAGGATTGTTAGAAAGATTGTCTACTATGATGCTTCAACCAAGTTTGCTTGAGCAAATAAAGGATAAACAACGAGGCAATACATTTATTTACAAGGTGAAAGATGAATTATAAGTTGGAAAAATTTCAGAATTCTCAATGTCGGATGACGGGAAAATCAAGTTCAAAAGAGATGTTGTATATCTAATGATGCCATATTGAAGAGAGCTATATTGGAGGAGGCACACTCAACGCCCTACTCGGTACATCCTGATTCAAGCAAAATATATCGAGATTTGAAGCAGCATTATTGGTGGCGTGGATTAAAAGTGGATGTAGCTAAATTTGTCGAAAAATGTTTCACTTATCAGCAAGTCAAAGTAGAGCATCAACGACCTGTTGGTACATTGCAACCACTCATGGTGCCTCAGTGGAAGTAGGAGTATATCACTATGGATATTATGGTGGGACTTCTTAAGACTATTAAGGGTCACGACTCTATTTGGGTTATAGTTGATTGATTAACCAAGTCAGCCCATTTTCTCTCCATAAGGACTACATACACAATGGATCAATATGCTCAGCTTTATGTTCTGGAGATTGTCAGGCTTCATGGCACACCCATTTCTATCGTGTCAGATCGAGATATAGGCTTTATCTCTAAATTTTGAAAAAGTATATAGAAAGTCATGGGTACTCAGTTAAACTTCAGTACAGCTTTTCACCCTCAGACAGATAGGCAATCAGAAAGAACGATTCCGACCCTAGAGGATATGTAATAGGCTTGTGCTATCAACTTCCAAGGAAATTGGAGTAAAAATCTACCATTGGTGGAGTTTGCCTACACCAACAATTATCAAGCTTCGATTGGCATGGCACCTTATGAAACTTTATATGGCAGAAAGTATACATCTCTCATGCATTGGGATGAAGTAAGTGAAGGAATACTCATTGGGCTGAACATTTTGAGACAGACGGCCGAGATTGTTGCATTGATTAGGAAAAATATTCTTGCGCCCCAGAGTAGATAGAAAAACTATGCTGATCAGAGAAGAAGAAAGTTAGAGTTTGCTATAGGGGATCAAGTTTTCTTGAAAATCTCATCAATGAGAGGCGTGATGCACTTTGGAAAGAAATGAAAGTTCAGCCCAAGATTTATAGATTCATTTGAAATCACAAGAAGAGTTAGAGAAGTTGTGTGTCAGTTGAATTTGCCAGATTTATTCAAGCATGTACACTATGTATTTCATGTTTCGATGCCGGATTCCTCACATGTTTTACCTATGACATCTCTAGACTTCATCATCAATAACGACCTATCCAATGACAAGAGACCAATTCAAATTCTGGAATCGGAAGAAAGAGAACTGCGAAATAGGAAGATCTCGCTCGTAAGAGTTCTATGGAATAATCGAAACATGGAAGATGCAACCTGGAAAAGAGAATGAGAAATGACAAGAATCTACCTTGAACTTTTCATGTAATTATTTAAATTTCAAGGACGAAATTTCTTTTAAAGTAGGTAGATTGTAACAATCAAAAATATCTCACCGATGATTTTACAAATTTAATTGGAATAAGAGGAAATCAAACACAAAACTTAATTCCTCAACCAATTCATCTACAATCTAACCAAAAAAATTTAAGAGATATTGGGATATTTTTCCTTTAAATTGAGGAACTCGGTAAAAGAAAAATCACACCGAAGACAAACTTTCTTTATTGTGTTCTGTAAACTAAAGGAGAAATCAGAGTTCTCACCTCACTAGATCTTTGACCACTGCGAACAGCGCCATCCTTCGGCTGAACGTTCCTTTAGCAAAGATCTATTCTTTGGCCGAACATTCTTTTGGTGAAGCACTCACCTCAACCGAGCCTTAATTGCGAGATTGAGTGCCTCTCGGCCTTTGTCGACGACCCCTCGCGGCGATAGTTTCCCTCGCTCTCGGTGACGTTCTCTCGACCTCTCTCTCTCTCTCTCTCTCTCTCTCTCTCTCTCTCTCTCTCTCTCTCTCTT
>CM039523.1:12796214-12850869 GCA_022433055.1 Begonia peltatifolia
CTCTCTCTCTCTCTCTCTCTCTCTCTCTCTCTCTCTCTCTCTCTCAGAAGAAGAAGAAGAAGAGAGATTCAGTTTTAAAAAAAAACTAAACTGGTCCACTTAAACCTGAACCAAATCGGCCCAACAATGAACCGACTCAACAAACCAAAACAATAAACCGAGCCGAGCTGAACCGAACTGGTCTAGCAAAACCGATCCGATCCAACCAAACCGAACCTCACTCAAATTCCGTGCCAAATTTTACCGAATCATTCCAAGATTTTTTTGATAAATAATTTCTGCCTAAATCGTTATTAATTGGATTGATCAAAATAGGAATTTAATACCAAATATTTCATTTAGGCATGAAAAATCTCAAACGTTGTCTGAATCGATCCTAATAGATTTAATTCGACCTAAGAGCACACGTAAGGAATTGCTGCTCAAATTCTTCTAAAATTTAGATTTATTTAAGGGAGAATTTAATACTAAATATTTTTAGGCATGAGATTATTTGAAATTTTGAAACATCCTGATAATGCTATCCTCTCGGAATCCAAGTAAGTGAAAATACTAAGTTTTCAAGATTTTGGTTATGACCTTACATCAAAAAGTCGATATTATTTTATTATCATGTTTTATTATTTCATCACACGTTTCTGATATTTGAGCACGTATGTTTAGGCATTAAAATAGATTTGTATAAAGATAAAATTAGTAGGACATTTGTATATGTATGAAAATAATGAAACTGACAGAAAATACGTAATAACAAAATTCTAAACGACAATGAGATGGTGAGTTTAAACATAAAAATAAAAGTAAAAGTAAAACATAACGAAACTTGAACGACAATGAGATAGCTAAGTCTTAAATGTTGAAAATAAATTTCAACCAGTATGTAACTGTTGATACAGGATTCGGTAAAAGTGATTGTTAATTTTGCACTTACACTTGTTATCATTTGATGAAATTTATTTCTTACATTTTGTAACTTTGCAATGTAGGTGAATATCTGAGAAAGAAATTACTATAATCCAGAATTCTCCAGAAGCAACCAAGCATACAGAAGGATAAACTGGTTTGAGTTAAAAGAAATGAATTGAATTAATATGTCTCAATTTTTTGAAGATATTTCTATTTCTGTTAAAAATTTGAGTAAATTATGTGGAATATTATTGTTAAATAAAATTTTATGAATTGTTTAAATTTGGCATTTATTTCAATTTCTGACCAGATTATTTATTATTTCAAATTTTGATTTAAATTTTTCGCGCATTTAATATTTCAATTATTATTTAAAGAGATATGTTTTCAATATTTTGAATTAAGGATTTTAATGCTCAAATTTTATAAATAAATTTTGAAAAAAAATTTTAAGATTTTCAATCTAAGATTTCAAATTAGAGATTTTTTTTTTTTTTTAAATTGGGTCTTTACAAGAAGAGTTAAAAGATCTCAAATTAAAAAATTATATTTTCAAGTATTGATCGATCAAATTTAGATGACATTCTTAATAAACACACTATCAAGTAGATCTAGGATTCATACAGAGAAAGTTTCAAGGATCAGCCAGAGCAAAAAGATGGCAATTACAACCACATCATATGGAGTTCGTGACTCTTCCAATGGAGTCGTGAAAATCAGTTACAATTTATTTCTCTCAAACAGCAAGACAAGGATCCATGGTGACAAGATGAAGGATGTGATGATAGTAGAAAAGATTCCTTGATGCTACACAAACACTTAAACAATATTGTTCGTGAAATAAAAGAATATAACGATATTCATGAATTATCAATTGATGAGGTGTAGAGTCCTTCTTTGTTACGTGATCAGAATATAAATTAACGAGAAAATATTGAACAAGTTACGAAGGTCACAACCTATAAACAAGCTTTTATGTCGAATAAATAAGCGTTTCTAGGAAGAGAAACAAGTAGAGGTAGAGAATGGAAGATTATCAAGCTCATGATTCTCAATGGAGAGGAAGCTCATGAGATGCTCTCACCCCACTTACAGACAGAAGTCGCAAGGAAAATCAAAATATTGAGTGTTTTACTAGTCATATGTATAACCATGAACAATCTCAATGTCGAACTTATTAAATAAAGAGCATAGAAAAAAGTCTAACCTCGCGAGAAAGCAAGAAGAATATATCTCCTTAATGGTGTGTCAAACTAGGAATAAAGTTCATAAAATATGTGATTTCGATACAAGTTGTAACAATCACATGTGTTGTGAAAAATATACAGTCTCCCAGTTAGATGATTCATTTTAGAATTAGGTTCAAATTCATTTTGAGTTTTAGATTTTTTTTTTCAATTTGGACAAGTTTGAGTCGGTTTCCGGCTGGTTTTAGTTAGTTTATGCTTGGTTTGGTTGTAATTTTGAAAACTAAAATTAAAAATACATATAATTAATATAAACATGGTCTATTTTTAATAACATGTTCGATCGCTTAAGTCCCCCTTTGACAATTATTTCTACTATAAAGCCGCATTTGTACTTTCATATAAAAAGCAATTACACTTGAAAAAAGTTCCTAAAATATGTCCTTTGTACCTCAATCATACAATCACCTTAGAATTCAATTGGAAATTGAGTGTAAATTAACTCTCAAGATTTACTTCACTAATAGTATTTTTATAGTCTAATAAAAATAAAGTATATTTAACTCCGAAAATAATATATTTCCACGCCAATAAATTAAAAAATAATATATTTCTAAATTATAAATATCGGAGGGTAAATTCTAAAAATAATTTAATGTTTTTTATGTTTACCACCTTTTCCCAATGGCGTGAAAACACCAACTTTGACTTTTTCGACTTTCAACTCTGGCGCTGGGACCCATTCTATTCTATCTTCCAGCTTCCTTAACCATTGGCTGGAACGAAACGCAGCGTTTGACCCGTTGGATTAGGTGGCAATCAGGTGGGACCCTCCCACCTCTCGCTTTCTGGTCCACAGTAGCAGTTTTACAGAAGGAATTGAATAGATGGAGCTATTTATTTATTTTTTTATTTTTAATAATAATAGAAAAAAAAAAAAAAAATAGAGTAGGGGAAGACACAAGAGAAGGCATGAACGAAGTAAATGGTGTATCCCATGCACAGCCTGCGCGCAGACTCATTTAATATTTGGAAAGAAGATTTCAGAGAGTAGGTGCATGTGAATTTTCCACAAATTTATTATTTTCTTAATTATCTACGAGATTTAATTCAATTAAAAAATATATAAATTATTAAATTATTTTTTAATTCATGTCGTTAAATTTTTAAAATTATTAATAATTAATCACAATTTAAAAATAAAGTTAGATACGCTAGCTCGAGCGATAGCGCAAGAGTACCAAACTATAAATTATATTTAGGAATACATATTTTTAATAATAAATGCATTACATTTTGGAGCAATTATGGTGAGGGCTTCATTCTCTATATATGATAATGATGTATTAATAAAAGATGGACGTTGTTGGGGTCATTAAATTCTCCAAATATTTTTCTTAATACATGATTAGTTCATGGGCGATTCATTACGTAATTAAAGACCAAATAAAATAAGAGATTCTGTCAAGCTTTTTCCACGCATAAATAATAAATTCTAAATAAATAAAAGTTGTTGTATTTTTTTGTTTTTTTTTTAATTTTCAGAAAAGGAATTAACCTAATATGACAAACAACTATTGCGATTATGTTAATTAAGGCGTGACAGATATTACCTTATCTGATATAGTAAATACCATAAATTAAGTTCCAATAATGGAGTTGTGTGGACACGACAACATGCCAGAAATTCATCATTTTTTGGCTTACGACATCCTAATAATTTGTTCACCTTCTATGACCTTTCATATTTGCTCCAAAAAAAGTAAAAAAAATTTAAGTGCTGCTAACCTTTTGCCTCTATCATACCAATTTCTATAATTTTGAGTTATTTACTGTCACTATGCTTCAATTGACTAGCTCTAAAGCCGCTTTCGGAATGGCCAACAATTTAGAAATTTGAGTTTGATTTAGATTAAAAAAAAATTAACATAAAGTGTAATTTAGATCTTAAAGTTTGATCTCATTTAAATATTATATTTTAAACAAATTGAACCTTCACCCTAGCTACTGACAATTTAGACAATATCGTCAATTTATCTATTAAATCTACTACATGTATATAATGTATTTTATTTAGTAAGTTTTTTTAATCTGATTTCTAACAATTTTAGTGATTTTTAACATAATTTTGACTTTTATTGATCTTATATCATATGATTTTGAAATCTGTCATTCGTGCGATAAAATTTAAAATTAAGTTAGAAATTGCCAAAATAATTAGAAATCAAATTGAAGCGCCTTATTAAACCGAAAATATAGTATATATGCGTTAGATTTGTTGTTGATAACTTAAACATAGAGGTTCAATTTGTCTAAGAAAAGAGTTGTTAAGATTTAATCTGTAAATATCTTCGACTCTAAATTGCACTATATAAAAAATAATAATTACTTCCTAAAAAGAGTTTAAATCTACTAAAGAGTTCGGGATACCAAATGCAACCTAAAAAACTATAATAGGTGTAAAAAATACAGTATTGTGTTATGTGAATTTCTTTACTATTTGCTTGGCATCATTAAAAACAAACAAAAATCATTTTCTTATTTTTTTTGATAGATGGATAATTGACGGAATTACAAATGGGGTTGATATTCTTAATTTTTTTTGTAAGAGAAAGCTAATCCTAAGACAAAAAGTCAAGAAACTCAACGCCACTATTCTGCTATTCTTGAACAGTTTTGCTTCAATCTCCTTTATATAAATTTCAAATTGAAGATTTAGTTGTTATTAGAAATAGACCATTCTTTCTACGTTTATCCATGGATTCCTTATTCGTTCAATTGGAAGTATGGATCCAATTCAAAAATAAATTATGTTTTGTAATTTCATGATCCAATTTTTTCAATTTATAACGGGATCTTGAATAAAAATCACTAGAATTTCTATTTTTTCTCAAATTTTTCATCCATAAGAAAAAAGGATTTAATCCTTTTAAGATGATGGAGGAAGGTTAGAATTAGATATTGATAGAAAAGCAAGAATGCACAAGAAAAGCAACTTTGGATTGTTGATTCATCACCAGAGATGATTCTCGTAGAATCGAGAATGAAGTTTTCATTCTGTACATGCCAAATCATGAATGAGTAACTGCATCAAATCTTCGGATTAATTTAGATTAAACTTCCTTCTTATTAAAAGAGCACTGGAATGGTCTTAGTTTTTGGGATAGAGAAGTTTCTCTTTCTTTTATTCATTCGCCCTACGTGATCATCTATCTACTTTCTTCCCGTGAGAAGCTTCTACATCAAGTAAATTTGGTTAATTTTTTATGTTTATATCTGTGAGAATATCATTTGATGGAGAAGGGGGTCTGCCTTCTTATATTTCTACATCTAGGATCCAACTTATATAATTGATACTAATAGGAATTGAACCATTATGGCAATGATAAATTTTTCAAGTTTCTAATCTTTTTAATCGAAATATTGAAATGATAAGAAATTCACTCTTGGCAGTGATACATGCTGTAAATGTAAATCTTATATTAGAAATGAAATGTTCCAAATGTTTTTGAAAATTCTTGTTCTCATTGTACCATTTGTATCTATATGCATTAGGATCCCGATTCAAACTTAAATTATAATCTCCAACAAGCTATAAAAAAAAGTATCATGAAATTTTTGTACGTAAATTGTACGAACAATGCTTGAACATTTTATGCATAGCATTTCCCGTGCCATATTAAACGTACGGATTTGTAATAGCTTGTTAGAATTCAAGGTGAACGAAGGAATTCATCTTCTTTTGTGTGAGATTACAATGCTTAAATTCAACTCCCCTTGATCATTAATTTTTGGGGTAGAGTTCATACTCTACAAATGCACGTTATGATGTTAAATTGGTAGGAAAAAAATGTAGCAAACTATAATTATAGAATATGGGATAATAATACTCTAAAGTATAACAACATTAACTTATAGAATGTGACAAAAAAATTAATATAAAAAGATAAAGTGCCATAAACTCTGAATTTATAAAGCAGCGTGTTAATTATTTGATATATTATGGATATATATATTGTAAAGTGAACAGTTTGGTAGCCGTCATTCGTTGCACCATACCTTCTCCTAGGGTAATTAAACATCAAAGAATACTCTCTCTCTCTCTCTCTCTCTCTCTCTCTCTCAGTCTCTCTGAAAGCAATTACACCTCTCTCCCTCGCCATTAAATGCAATTGCACCCTCTCAATACGCTCTGCAATTACTCCTAGCTGCCCATTTCCTCCATCTGTTCCCCCTTTCTCCTTCCCCTTCCCCTTCCCCTCTTCACGTTTCCCATCTTTCTCTCTGATTCTCCAACTTCTTCCTCATCTCCCTCCCCTCTCTCTCTCTCTCTCTTCCTATAATAACCCAGTGATCACTCTTTCACAAACCCTTCGCAATTTCTTCGCCGTAACCAGAATCAATTTTGGCTCCAGTCGGATCTGAATCCACTTTTTTGCTTTACTGGAATTGAAGAGTACTATCTGGTAAAACTCCACAGTCTACAGTCCAAAACCACCATTTCTCTAGCTTATCAAAGCTTCACCCTCCAGTTCTAGTCTTCTCTGATGATCTTTCTGATACTCCGAGATCTTCGTGGCGTTATATATATGCTTCTTCTGGTTTTGTCTGATTTTTGCAGTGTTAAAGCCTTATTATACTAGTCAACCTTTTTTCTACTATTTTATTCCTCTTCTTTTAACGTGAAAAAAAAAAAACCAGATTTAGCCGCAGATACTTGTTTCAAAGTTAGGAAAACAAAAGTCAATTTGCTTTTTCTTTTGTTCTTATTATTTTATTTTATTTTGAGACCCGATGCAGGAGAATCTGAAGTAGAAAACCCTATCACACTTCTTGTAGTGATAAGTTCGGGGTATCTCATCTCAGTAGCAGACATTATTTATCTGGGTTACCGACAATGCCCGCCGGAATGATGATTTCTACCGGAAGCTTGCCGTCGATGATCGGAAGAAACGGAAATGTTGGAGGGTTTGGATCAACTTCAGTACTTACTCTTAGTCAGGTCAGTCGTTTAAGCTATCTATCAAGTCTTCAAATCTGCAGCCAGCCTTTCAAGGTCTTGATCTGCATCTCTTTTTGCAATTTCTTTCTGCCAATTAGATCCGATTTTCAAACGGGTTTGCTAATAAATGGATCTGCCCTGGTTATGAAGTTTGTGTTTACCCGTTATTTCCCTTATTTATCTTCAATTCGTTGTTTCTAGCACAATCCTTCTCGATAGTCGAAAAACGCGTAGAAACTTTTCACTCTCCTCAGCCAGAAGAGAGAGAAAACGAAGGAGGGGGAGAGAGATAGAGATTTCTCGAATATTACTTTAATCAGGAGGTTATGGACAAGATAGGGTTGATATTTCTTTCCTCCAAGTAGAAGAATGAAATAGGGTTTTTTTAAGATCACAAAAATAGACAACCCTTGGCCTGATTCTGGAAGATGGGTTTCTATATTTTCATTCATTTTGAGTGGAAATTTTTCGATTATGTTGTTAGATTGAAAACTCATAAGCCCTTGGGATTCTTAAAGATCTGAGATATGTTCCAGCCAAACATGATGGAAGCTCAGCTCCACCCATTAGATATGACGCAGAACACATCAGAAAGCGAGCTTGCTCGAATCAGAGACGACGACTTTGACAGTGCCACCAAATCCGGCAGCGAAAACCACGAGGCTGCCTCCGGCGATGAACAAGCTCCGGGCAAGAAAAGGAAGCGTTACCACCGCCACACCCAGCATCAGATCCAAGAAATGGAAGCGTAAGCACCAACGCATCTGACAGTAATTCATGATTCTTTTTTCTGACTGTTTTTTGATTTTTTGTATTGGGTGTCAGTTTCTTCAAGGAGTGTCCTCACCCAGATGACAAACAGAGAAAAGAACTCAGTAGAGAATTAGGTTTAGAGCCATTGCAAGTCAAATTTTGGTTCCAAAACAAACGCACTCAAATGAAGGTATTTTTCCAGGCTGCGTTTCTGAAAACTTGCAACTTTTTCAGTTTTTGATGTTGCCGTTACCAATGTTTTCTTGTCGTCTCTTATGGAAAGTATTGTTTTTTTTTTTCTTTTGTTTTGCAGTTTCTCTTTTCTCACGTCAGTTTATTTCTTTATTTGCTTCTCTCTCTACAGAACCAGCATGAGCGCCATGAGAACTCGCAGCTTCGAGCAGAGAACGAAAAGTTTAGAGCAGATAACATGAGGTACAGAGAGGCTCTTAGCAATGCATCATGTCCCAACTGTGGAGGCCCTACGGCTATTGGAGAGATGTCTTTTGACGAACACCATTTGAGACTTGAAAATGCTCGTCTGCGAGAAGAGGTTCGAGAGTTTTAATGTTGCTTTCTCTTCTTCATCATTCCCTCTTTCAATTTCTAGACTCAGAATATATCAGTTTCTTGGTAGTATCCATCTAACAATAGCCATGTTATTGTTTTCCCTTATGGTAGTCTCATAACCCATTATTCGAGAGCCATGCATTTTACAAAATCATCAAGAATATGAAATCCTTGATCAGATTTATTACAGTGATTTTATAGCGCATAAAACACTTAGATCTCACGGTTACTTTTAAGAAACAAGATCTGTGATCTATAAAGATTAATGATAAATAATCAAATCAAAGACAATAAATCTAAAAAAAAGAATAGATTAAGTCATTTAAGATGCTGTCGTCTAGATTAAATTTCAAAAGCTTGTCCTAAATTTTCCCTTCTTCATCCGTTTCTTATATTTAAGCGAATTTTGTATGTTGAATTGATTGTCTTTCTACTTCACAGATTGATCGCATTTCAGCTATTGCTGCAAAATACGTCGGAAAGCCAATTTTGAACTACCCACTTTTGTCTTCTCCAGTTCCATCTCGTCCACTCGACCTCGGCATGGGAAACTTTGGCGGCCCACCTGGTATTGGAAGTGACATGTTTGGAAGTGCCAGCGATCTTCTACGATCAATCAGTGCTCCGACAGAGGCTGATAAACCAATGATAATTGAGCTTGCTGTTGCAGCTATGGAAGAGCTGATGAGAATGGCTCAGATGGGAGAGCCCTTGTGGATGACAACTCTTGATGGGGCAAATTCTATACTCAGTGAAGATGAATACATCAGAACATTTCCAAGAGGGATTGGGCCTAGACCCTCTGGATTTAAGTATGAAGCTTCTCGTGAAACTGCTGTTGTCATTATGAACCACATTAACCTCGTTGAGATAATCATGGATGTGGTAAGTTAGGCTCTTTATTTATTCTTTTTTTCGTCAGGAATGAACACAGATTTATTTCCATTTTTTTTATGATGTAGAATCAATGGTCAACTGTATTTTCTGGAATTATCTCAAGAGCAATTACTCTGGAAGTGCTTTCAACTGGAGTTGCAGGAAATTATAATGGAGCTTTACAAGTGGTATTGTAAAGATTCTTGATATTCTTGTTTGTATATCCATTTTTTTTTATCTAAGCAGATCGTTTTTAATGTTTGACTGTAGATGACATCGGAGTTTCAAGTCCCTTCTCCACTGGTTCCAACCAGAGAGAGTTATTTCGTAAGGTACTGTAAGCAGCACAGCGACGGAACATGGGCGGTGGTCGATGTTTCGTTGGATAATTTACGCCCAAGTCCGGCATTGAGATGTCGGCGGAGGCCGTCCGGCTGTTTGATCCAAGAAATGCCCAATGGATATTCTAAGGTTAAACAAGAAAATCAACAAATTTTAAGTGAATTTCATCATTGGTGATTGACATTTTGTGATATGGAGATCTCTTTTTTGTGGGTTAGGTCACTTGGGTAGAGCACGTGGAAGTTGATGATAGGGGTGTTCATAGTCTGTACAAGCAGCTGGTGTGCTCCGGCCATGCTTTTGGAGCGAAACGATGGATCGCAACCTTAGATCGTCAATGCGAACGCCTTGCAAGTGCTATGGCCACCGGAATTCCCGCCGGAGATGTTGGTGGTAATCTCAATTATACACTTCATCGTTTCAAAGCCATCGCATCGATATCTTCTAAATTTTCTATTTTCGCTTAGATTGTACGATTATTTCGTTAATTGAATGAATTCTCACGTGCTAATATGAGCAAACCATTTGGTGGATGAGTAGTGATAACAAATCAAGAAGGGAGGAAGAGTATGTTGAAGTTAGCAGAGAGAATGGTTATAAGCTTCTGTGCTGGAGTCAGTGCTTCAACAACACATACGTGGACTACACTATCAGGAACTGGAGCAGATGATGTGAGGGTGATGACCCGTAAAAGCATTGACGATCCCGGGAGACCTCCCGGCATCGTTCTAAGTGCCGCCACCTCCTTCTGGCTTCCGGTTTCTCCCAAGAGAGTTTTCGATTTCCTTCGGGACGAAAATTCTCGAAGCGAGGTATGATTACATGAAAATATATTGAGTTCTCTTCTTTCAACTTCACCTAACTTTTCGCTTTTAATGCAAAGTTTCTTACAAAAATGATTGGATTCATAATTTTGTGACAATTATTTGTACTTATGATGAGTAGTGGGACATTCTTTCTAACGGCGGAGTTGTTCAAGAAATGGCACACATTGCCAACGGCCGCGACACTGGCAACTCCGTATCTTTGCTTCGGGTAAATGTGAGTTAGATTGATTTCCTTCAATTTTATCTTCCATTTCAATTTTCATCACCTAATATCATTTGCCTAAGCGAAGGGTTTAACCTTCTTTATGGTAACATGAAATGAATGTAGAGTGCGAATTCGAGCCAGAGCAATATGCTGATTCTGCAAGAGAGTTGCACCGATCCGACTGGCTCTTTCGTGATTTATGCTCCGGTTGACATTGTAGCTATGAATGTGGTGTTGAATGGTGGAGACCCAGACTACGTTGCGCTTCTCCCTTCGGGATTTGCTATTCTTCCTGATGGAACTGCAACTCACAGTGCCGCCATTGGAGAAGCTTCTTCGGGTGGTTCTCTTTTAACCGTTGCATTTCAAATCTTGGTCGATTCCGTTCCGACTGCAAAACTATCTCTCGGGTCAGTTGCCACCGTCAATAATCTCATTGCCTGCACTGTTGAGAGGATCAAAGCTTCGTTGTCATGCGAAAATGCATGATAAAAAAAAGCAGCTCGAAATAGTAAGGAAACCCTAGATCGTATGCTTAAAATCAAAATTCCATGAAAACTTACAGCTTTTCAAGGGCCTTTGGAAATTCTTTGGAGTATAGAAGATTGGGGAGCAGAAGTCAAGAGCGCACCTGAAAGATCCTTTCTGAGCAATTACAATTGAGTTTCTAGGAGGATTAGGGTTCGGGAATTGACTTTTCTCAAACTAATTAATCATCTTATCTTATATCTAGGGTTTTAATTATCTGTTTCTTTTTCCCAACTGTATTAGCTTGTTAGGCTTCGTTTGTGTCGTCTGGTATCTCTCGTTTTGAACTACTACTCTTGGGTGAAAAAGAATATTGCATCTGATCGCCATGATGCCTAGGTTTTGTGGTTTTCGCTTCTATCATATCACGGCAACGAGTAAATTGCTCTCAAGTTTTTGAAATTATCGGTAATTTTCTCGTAGTATATTAATACGAGATTCCAAGTTTGAATTTCTGTTTCGACTAAATCTCATTCCAAAAAATCTGTTAATTTAAAATCAATGAATAGAAACGGAGGACATACGTAGAGAATGTTAAGTTTAAATTCATCTCAATTAAACCATTTGTGGTGGTTTTATCACTATCTTCCACACTTTTCGCCATCCAGCTTTTCAGCATATCTCGATCTTCTATTCAATTTTTCGAATAATGCTACGTATAACTTTTAATTTTAAAATAATATAAATCATTAATTACTGTAATCCATGATTATCAAGCCATGAGGTAGAAGAAATTAAAAGGTAAAAGTGAAAGTTAACCGTAACATTCCTCCAAGAAGAATCTGACCAATTTCCGGCAGAACCATGTTAAGAATTTCATAGTTTCCACCTTCTATTAGAAATGACTGTCATCACCCTACCAGAAAATTCAAGCTGTCAACTTTTCCACGGGGGCTATGGTGAAACTCGTCTTTAGTGACTACAAGTGAAGATTGCGGTCAATGACTTTCTGTTTGTCTATGAATTAAGTATTTTACACCCAATCCATTCAATAAATGTCACAAGTTAAACTTTACCTGAAGAGCTTTTGTAACGGGTGCCTTAACTTGAAACTAATACAGAGCAATGTAATTTCTATCGTTATTTCAAGCCTTTCCATCATATACTAAAGTACATACTTTGTTCTGCAGACATCTTCATTGCATTGTATACATTGGAGGAATCCAGACCCATTCATCGAGATCGCCCCCACATATTGTATTTCATAGTACAAATACAACTTCTGATGCGTGAAGATGTGGGCTCTCCGCCTCTGCCTATCTCCACTACATCATAACCAAACAACTGAAACAATGCAGAAAAGCTAAAGCTATGGCTTTTTGGGAGGGTCTTTAGCCAGGGAGACTATGCACAAGAAATAAAGCCTAGAAATCAATAATGGGTTCTCCAATGTTCAAGTTTCTCTCCACCGTCCATGGTAAATCAAACAGTTTTGCAGTTATGAATTTGAAGATTTTATTCACATTTATGTTGTACGCTGCGCTCGAGAAAAATAATGTTGCATTTAGGGCCTTTGCATATGTTCTTGCCTGTCAAAATATCAAGAATTTTTTTTCGTTAGATTTTCTATTTACATCTTTCCATAGATTGTTTTTCTTCAAGCTACCAAGAAGCCAATACAAATAATACTTTCGCAAACAGCTCAATTTTAACACAATAAAATGGTGCACATCCATAGACAAAGGTTAAGATTCAATCAATGTAACCTTTTGAATTTGTTCTTGACTTCAAAGCATCAAGAATTTTCTTTTTGCATTAGATTTTCTATTTACCTAACTCCCCATTTATCAAGAGGTCAGTACAAAAACTACTTTGGCAAACAACTCAATTCTAACACAATAAAATGGTGCAGATCTCTTAAGTAATGATTAACATAATAGAACAAAGGTTAAGATTCAATTAAAGTAACAATATTTTGGCTATTTACCTGACTAGCAATGGTCCTCTGTAAATCGATGGGAAGTTGGATGAAGTCATCATATTTTGATCCTATTAAAATTGGTATTCCTGTCTGCAAAACAATCACATAAATTTCACCAGCAAAATTAGATTCTTTCTATGAACAATCAAATATAATTTGCAGAAATATGGGAAATATGAAACCAAGATTTTGGATTCAAACTTGAAAACAAATATACAAATAGAAATGTGGAATCCGTCATTTGGGTTTGTTGTAATCAAAATAGCAAATATTACCTGGTTCCATTTCCTAGCTTTATGGTACCACCTCATGACACTGCAATATAACAGGAAAATGCTTCATATACAATATCAAGAAACTATTGTAGAATAAAAAGAGAGATTAGAGTATAATTTTTCAAACAGAGTACCTATTTAATGTACACCGGCTTGTTAGATCAAACATGAAGAAAATAGCAACAGAGTCTTTGCAAGCAACCGGAATATGATGCTCTGACCTTTTGTCACCTGCATTCACAAAATAAAATTTCTGTTTAGCTGATGATAAAACTTCTGCCTTTTCACACAATCAAAACACAATGGAAAATTCAACATACCACCTACTTCCCAAAGGCAGTAAGAGAGACGAACACCTCCCACCATCAATGTTTTATCCATCAGATTCAATCCTCTAGACTTTGTACCAATCTTTTCTTTCTCATTCCCCACATACTTTTCCTTCAAAGAGCAAAACGAAAAAGAAACAATTACGAGCAAATCTTGCCACCAAAAAGGAAAAGAGAATCAAGGAATCACTGAGTTCTAATCAAGTGACGATTGTGTAATTAGGTACTCGAATTTCATATATTTAGCTGAAAACAAGTACTTGCGTTTGCTTACCAAGAAACTAGTCTTTCCGATTTCGCTATCGCCCAAAACGCTGATCTTCAATACAACCAAATCCGAATCCTTATTACAGTTGTAACCAAGAGGAACCGCAGTTACCGACTCAAAATCACCACTATCTTCGGAGGATGAAGACGGCGAGGGAGACCTAGGAAGTGACACCACGCGATAACTACAAGACTTGGTAGAGGAACACAACAAACATCGATCCAGAAGTCGACGGACGCATCGTCTGAGAATCGTGGCACGGCGATAAGCCCTCCGCTTGAGTCCGGAGTGATCAATATCCCGGCAAAAGGAAGCCATGCCAATCGACAAGCTCTTGTGATTTTCGGCCATTAAAATGGAAGCTCAATACTTGGCAAGTGCTTCTCTTCTTGAATTTTTTAATTTTTATATATTTTATTTTAATTTTCAACGTGACTCGTGCAACGGGAAGAGGATGAACTACTATGGAAAAGTCTCAATTGCCGGCTACAGTCTCACAATGTTGCTTTCATACGAGGGGTCGTTCGGGAATGTGGAAATGCATTGGAAATTACCTTCGGGTCTGAACTTTTATTTTAATTAATAAAAAAAGATTTATTTTTAATTTTAAATTCCAAAGAAAGTGTTTTTTTTTAATCCCTTACAATTTACTATTAATCAAATTATATCTCAAAGCATTATAAATAAACAATTTAAACCTCGAGATACAATCGATCTGACCGTCTTTTACGAAAAAAACGGTCGATATAATTAAATCGATCGTCTTCTCACATGAGATAAAACTAATGATTTGATTCACAAATTTCGTTATTTAAAGAAAAAGACAGCCGATCTAATTAAATCGATCGTCCTTTATGCTACAAGACAAAACTTGTGAATTAAATCACAGATTTTGTGTCATATAAGAGAACGATCAGTTTTACAAGACACAACTCATGAATTAAATCACAGATTTTGTTTTATGTGAGAGATACGGCTGGTCTGAACGTGTTCTACGGAAAGGATGGTCGGTCTAATTAAGCTGATCATCGTTGGGACTATAAGATAAAAACTGTGAATCAAATCACTGGTTTTGTCCCTTGTGAGAAGATGGCTAGTTAATTGGTCGTCCTCCCTTCTCATATTTAAAGAGTCTTCTTCTTTTTTTTTTTCAAATCACAATGAAAATTTTTAATGTTCACTCAACTATTTATTTGCGCTGGTGATATTTCTCTCTGTTCACTAGTTAGATATGATTTTTTTTTTTATAATTTACTTTAGGAATTAAAAAAAAAACTCATACTTAAGATGTTAAATTGAAATATAATTGTTTTATTATTTAAAAAATGACACATAAAAAAAATGAGATGTTAAATATATTATAGTAAATATTAGATTAGTTATATATTTTTTATTTTTTAGTAAATGTTTATCTATTATTAAGTAATACTTTAATATATATTATAACAGAATAGTTTTATAATATATTTTTAATTTTTAAAAAACATAATTTTTTATGTTATATTTATTTAAGAAATATTATAATAAAATATCTTCGTATATAAAAATAATTTTTTAATTTATCAAAATTTACTTATAATATCATATTTGCATAACATATCGAATTTTATTCTATATGAACTTGACAGTATCTTATTATGGAATTTTGGAATGAAGATGATTGTCAGAAAATATTTGAGCAAGATTTATAGAAACGTCCAATTAATTATTGCACAATTGTCAACTATAGAGATTGGAAGTCGTTGGGGATCAAAGAGATGTTTGATAATATCAGCCTACATGTGGTTTATGCATTGAGTGGCAATAACTGCGATATAATAGTTCGTTTGTTCTACGCGAACTTGACAACAATCGGGGAAAATAGAGTTTTGACTAGTTTGAAAACGTACATTATTGGTGCAAAGCTTATGATATGTTTAGAAACGGTGAATGAAGTGCTGACGTTTTCCATGGAAGGGGCGGAACAATATTATCATACTTCCAAAGACTGTCTTTTTTCATATTGCCTGAAGGAGTAAAGTTCCTGCGATGAATTCATAACAATTCTAATATTAAGGTGGTCGTGAAGTCACGATTAAGAGATTTGAATGTTAAGTCGGGTTCTTTACAACATGCTAACTCACAACCTTCTGCTGCGAGATGCACATCAAAATCTCGTGAGTTGTATGGATCTGTATGTAATGAAAAAGTTGTGTAACAAATAACCTTTTGACCCTCGCTTTTTGATTTTATGTCCATGAGTCCACACACTCAGATACGATGTCGGCTGTGAGTAATTAGTTGGGACACGACCTTTTCAGCTGACAGTCATCTAAACAGATAACAGATCTATCGCACTGCAACAAACTTGCCTTGCACATATACAATCTTTGAAATCCCAATCAATTATAGCCTACTAGGTTACTCGGACTTGATCTAAATATTTCAAATGCGTACGACCACAGTTGCCTGTACTGTTCGTCACACTTCCTTTCGTTAAGGGCATGAGCTATATTTCTTGCTCTTATGGTCAGACTGAGTGAAATGTCGACAATGAAATCTTTCCTCATTGTCTCAATAATAGAAGAGATATCTCATGTAGGGTGACTTTTGAACTTATCCAGATACTTATTCATTACCATTTTGCTGAATCATGAACAGGTGTGAGAATCGATCAACGTCTTTATTTGAAACATAAGCTCTTCTTGCATCTTCGAAACATGCAATCGCCACCCACATTTATTTTCACACTCAACCGTCAGTTGCATCTTTCACTTTTGGTGAATTTTATACTATAACCATTTTTCAAAGAATATTCAATTATTTATTCTTTAATTTTTCTTAAAGAACTATATTTTCTATAAAATAAAAATTTCATTGATATTTGTCCTCTTACTGTTTTCTTTTCTACCTCCTCTTCATCCAAACCGACCGGTATTTGAATCTTATTGTCTATAGTTTTAAAGGTCGAATACATCTCTATTTCTTCATTTGCATTTGACTGATCTAATGCTCGTAGATCACCATATGCAGGCGTGTCGTTCGAATACCAATCTATTTCGGCATTACCAATTGATCTCTCGTCTAAATCAATCGATGTAGTTGAATCGAAATCCATCGTGGTCGCTAATATAGAAAAAAATATTAAAAATATTTTAATAAATAAAAATAAAATAAATTGTCTATATTTTTAAGATTTAGAATGAAACTGTTGAAAAAATTTCAAATAAAAAAAAATAATGAAAAAAAATATGTCATAAAAAATTTAATCAACCATGACTTTTTAAATTTCAACTTTACATCTTAAGTACGAGTTTTTTTTTTAAATCCTTAAAGTAAATTATAAAAAAAAATTTATACCTAGCCAATGAACACGAATAAATATTGTCGAAGCAAATAAATAATCGAGAGAGTATTAAAAATTTTCGGTGTGATTTGAAAAAAAAAAACTTCTTTAAATAAAAGGGGGAAGGACGATCAGTTTAATTGAATCAGTTGTCCTCTAACATAGGACAAAACCCGTGAATCAAATCACAAGTTTTGACAGCAAAAATCGAGAGAACTGCCAGTTTAATTAGACCGACCATACTTTCCGTAAAAGACTGTCAAATCGGTCGTATCTCGAAGTTTAAATTGTCTATTTATAATACTTTTAAGTTTGATTTGATAAATAATAAACTCTAAAGATTTTTTTTTTTTTTTTTTAATTCTTACTTTAAGATTTAGAATTAAAGAAAAAACTCTAATAAACATTTACTTGATAATTATTACTTTTCTAAATTCACATGTTAACACAGTAGATAATGTTGCCTTGTGTCATGGGCATCACCACTTTAAACAAATATATTATACCACTTTAAATAAATATATTATACAAATTAATGAGTGACCACCCGTTTTATAAATTTATTATGCTTCGGAAATTTCTATCTACTCTTGACTATAGAATTTTGAAAATTTATGAACGTATAAAAGAGAAGTGTTATCTTACCTAAGACTAAGACGTAATTTTTATTCGGCTCAAATGAATTTACGTCTTAGTCCGAATAAGATAACAATTTACAATAATGACTTCTAAATAACCATTCATTATATTTTCGTGGGTTAAATGAAACACCTATGTTGTTGACCAAATCAAAATGAATTGTACACTACGAAGATTAAAAACATAAATTACAAGAATAAATAATTAAAATAATAGATTAAGCAGAATAATGAATAAATAAAAACTCATAATACTTTGGTCTATAAAATTAGAGTGTATATAATATTACTCTTTATCTGCGCACTTTCCGACGAGTTACTATGTCTGGACGAACTAGCATTTTCCCAGTATAGAGAAAGACTTCAGTTGTGGAGATGAATTGGTGACGGAAAAGTGTCATCCTGAGATATAATACATCTGTGAATCACCATCTAAACCAAATGTAATTTTGGTCGGAGTAAATTTATTAGAACGATCAACTCAATAATTACTCTACCAATTGAAAAGAAGAGCAGTAGCCAGCAAAATAAATGTTGAGATGACTACCTTCCAACATCAAAATGGGCAAGCCGGTGGCTCTCAAGACGGTGAAATCGAATGCACATTAGAGCTCTGGCTAGCTTGTTTTCCGTCTATTACCTTTCGCTTTAGCATATTCTTAATCTCTACTTCTTTCTTATCAACAAAATTGATCAATCGTTTGAAGCTACTTGAACCAGTCGACTTTATCGTTCGAGCAGCTTCGATCTCCTCGACATCAGCTTCAGGTTCAGGATGGGGTACGAACTTGAGGTATTGGCAGATAACACGAAAGAAGAACACAAGAAGAGCGAGGAAGCATGCAATGCCACAAATAAGGAAAAGTCCCCAAAAGCTATTGAGAGATAACTGATTCACATCGACTTGGTTGAGCTGCATAGAGCATTGAGTTGTCAAGAGCCATTTATTGTGAATCTTTTGAAGATCGCCATTCTCCGACAGTTGAAGAATTGCCGTCGATAAATCAATAGCGAGAGGAGAGTCCCTCTGAAACGCCTAAAACAAGAATCAACAATCAGCAATTTTTCAAGATTTAGCAGAAAATCATTGATAATACTTACAAAGCCCCATCCACTTTTTGTGAACTCTTGCCCAACAGTCCTGAATGCACAATTGGTGCTTGTCAAAAACCTCTCGACATACGGAAGCTCGTCAACAATGGCCGCTACTCCACCGCCTCCAGGCCCTTTCTGAAGAGCGGTAGTATATTCTTCCAGCCCTTTCAACTGAATGATTCTAGACTGTGCTATATTCAATTCCTCAGTAAGATAATTATAAGCAAATGATCCTACTTGAATTCCAATTGGATCGGTACTCGAGATTAAGGTATCCATCCCTCCAATCTTAGATGTCAGCTGTTGCACCGTAAGAATCGATGTCAAGCTAGCCGTGTAACTTGAATTAATTATTAACACCACAAATAGCCATATTAATAGTACAAACCGACCAGAAGTGCTCATTGTGTTTTCTCCTAAAAGTAAGAAGATTAGAAACAATAAAACAAATTAATCAAAAAATTATTAAAGTAAAGAAAGAATAAGGACACCATAAATTGATTTGATGAGTAACTCACAAATTGGTAGCAATATTACGGTGACATGTAAACTGCTATTTTAAAAAAAAACGCAGTTTAGACCCTGAATTTAGGAGTCCTTTACGCTATAATTTTTTTCTTTTTTGAACAAATTGGACCATGAACCTTTGAGAGTGAGCAAATCATCTGGTCCCTCTCTGCTTGTGTATGTATATACACACATACTATCCTCTAAGTGACAGAAACACAACATTTCATATGTTGGGTCAAAAAATTAGTCATCAGGCAAGTGATGGTTTAACAGATTTATCATAGAGAGAGCTGATTTGCTCACAGCCAATTTTTCAAAAACCAAAAAAGCTATCAATTGTAAATGATCCTAATTTCAAGATTTAAATCTATTTTACCCAAATAAAAATTATACGGAGATGAGTTAGACTGTCATCCTAACATTATCAAAAGTTAATAGCTCGACTATAGTATCTACATACTGTGGGAAAAGAACATTGTCGAAAAACTGAACCTGCAAGAATAAAATGTGTTTCAGTAAAGACCTTGACGGAAAAATTAACTTCCTCAAAACCAAGAAAAAGCTTCGCTATCGACGTACCAAAATATTGTAATGAGTTGTTGTCTCGGTGGCCCACGGAACTCCGGATTAATACGATGCTCAAGAATCCAAACAACAGCTCCTATAAAAAGGAAGAATGAAGCAGTGACAAACCACATTTGAATCGTGAACGGGCGGAGGAAAGCCCAAGGACTAGACTTTGCTTGTTTGACTGCGGCCACGACAACGAGCCCTGAAGTCATGAAAGGCTGAGTGAAGTCCACGAGCTTCGTCCGATTCGTGACGATCGTAACATCACCTACGGCAGCATCGAATTTCTGAAGGGAAGAAGATATCATAATACTAACATAATATTCATCATAAATCTTATGACTTACGTATTACATCCACTAATTATGCTATAACAAAAAGGATAATGTTAGATTTACATTTTAATTCTACACATTAATCTCACTTTCTATCGTGATACTCCTTAATTGATGTTAACTATTTATAATCTATCTTCATTAATATATCAATTAATAAGTTACACATAAGAATCATATCATGAAATAAGATTAGAACGTAGAATTAGGGATCAAACTATTACACTAAAGAAATAAAATCTTATTGATATGATATCCTCCTCAAAAGAAATAGATCTAGATCCTAAAGTCAGAACTCACATTTTGATAAACATCATAAACAATATTATTGTATGAAGGGTTTTCCTTTCCGTCTCCGTATAATATAAACTCAAGTGGAACTGGATAAGGCAGCAAGTTTACGGCAGCCTCAAACACGTCAATACAGAACCCTTTAACACCAGGACGACTCGAGTCTTTCGACACAAATTCTTTGTAGCTCACTCTATACGGCACTGCAATCCGAAGGGGCTTTCCATTGTTTGGAAATACCCATCCACGAGGAGTTGTTGTCGTTTCACCCGGCCATATTATCCTGTAAAGACCTAAACTACCAGAAGAACTGTTGAGTGGCATTGAATATAAAGTCTCAGGAGGAACAGTTGATAAACTCGAATGATTCGACCAATAACCAACTCTACGTAAACCAGTTCCACCGATGTTGAGAATATCGTATGCTGGATGAACTAAGTTTTTCTCTTGATCAAATTGAATCTGACTGCTCAGACCAGTGAAGTTTGTTCTCAAAATTGTCTGTAGAAGCTGTTTTCCCCCGTCAAAAATTCGGAGCGATGATAGATGAAGCACACTGCCCCGTGTATTGTCAAAACTCGAGTCACTAGAGAAAGATATATTCCCACCTTCTTTGAAGAAAGCATCGAGAGCACGGGCTGCTAACCAGACAGAGTCATATGCATAAAACGCATAAGTATTCAAGTTTTGGGTCGAATTGTAATTTCGATTCTTCCATTTTGAAGCAGTTTTCGTTCTTATATCATCGTCAGGGATATGGTGACGAAGAGCAACAACTCCTTGTATGAGATTCATAACATCCGGGTTAGCCGTTTCTAACGAATCAAGAAGAGAAGGAAGCCAATCTGTGGCAATCCACACATAGCCACCACTCATCATTCCAAGACTATTTGCAACAGAAAATATCGACAAACCAGAGTCGGGATTGACATGCACGACATATACACGAGATTCCATGAGATTTACCCCAACCAACAAGTCGTTGACATCACTTTGAGAGGCCCCAGGAGAGATAGCAGCCTTGAAAGAAATTTTTGAACGCTTTTTAGCAAGTGCATCACCTAAAACTGATATTCCGCTTCTTCCATAATCATCATCCACAAATATAGCAATGACCTCTCTCCATCCATAATACTCTATCAGATCAGCAATTGCCTTCATCTGGAAATAATCACTCTGTGTAGTCCGAACAAAATACGGAAATTGTAGAGCTGAAAGGGTCGGATCTGTTGATGCAAAAGATAGAAGGGGCACTTGAAGTTTGTCAACAACATGGGAAATGATATGAGATATTCCAGAGGATTGTGGGCCAATTGCAGCAACTACTTCATCTCCCATTAGCTGCAAAGCTATATGTTAAAGAAGCAACTGTCATTCTGTGTATAAGAAATAAGGCTTAGAGAAATTGCCATCCTCATATTCTTAGCTTTGTTCCCATATTTTAGGACTAGACTTTGATTAAGGTAATGCTTTTTCATAGAGGGTGTAGAAGCAAAACACAAATCATATCGAGAAAGACAAAATCAATCGAACATATAACTGGAAAATAAAGAATTTTTTTTTATAAAACACTATTAGAGAAAGTTGTTTAACTGACTTGAAACAGAACACATATAAATGCAATTTAAATCTTAATATTTAAAGTCATTTAGAAATGAAACTTTCATATCCAACTATTAGCAATTTAGATATTGCTGTCAACTTAATTCTTAAATCTACACGTGCATACTATATTTTTTACTTAATAATATTTTAATTAGATTTTTAACTTGATTTCAAAATCTATTAGTCATACTTAACAATTTCAAAATATGGCAATCACACGATAGAGTTTAAAATCAAATTGAAAATCTTCAAACGAGTTAAAACACTTTTTTAAATAAAAAACATGATATACACGTGTCATGTTTAAATGGTTGATAGCTGAGTGGAGATTCGACTTGTCCTAAAAATAAGTTTAGCGTTTAATCCGTAAATGATTTAAAACGTTTTGGTGTATATTGATTTTTACTCTAACTAAAAATATGGACATCAACATTTTATAGCAACTAAACTAAATATATAGAAGCAGTACCTTCCACAGTTCCTATAAAGCCACTGCAATTCGTATCATGTAAAATCACATTCAACTCAGTGTGAGGAAGAACAGTTGTATCGGCATTGACATCGTCCAATGCAGCTAAAATTCCTGGCTTTGCAGACCTTCCAATCACTGAGTCAACAGTAAACAAAGCACCAATATTCACTACGCTTGGAAAAGCACTGCCATTTCCTGTCCCACCCATTACTCCAATTAGCAGCCATATGTGCAAACTCCACACAAACAATGCCCTACTGTTGAAGATACGTCTGTTCTTCCTGATTCCAGATAAAGAGAACTCCATGACCGAGAAAGCTCGAACCTCACCTGCTGAAGCACTTTCTTGAAGTGGAGCTGCTTCAAGTCATTAAAAACCTGTAAACGACATCATCTCGAAGATGAATACTGTGAAGCACTCAATCACAGAGATTTTCCATAATCATGATCAATATTTCAAAATTTCACTGAAGATAAAGGGACTATCCTAAATCCTCAAAAACCAAATCGTAAAAACATGAAACTACAAAAAATCGGCAACAAAAAAATCGATTTGAAAACTCATACCAACTGAACGAATGATAAATTAGGAGAAATACTTTCATATGCTGAACATAATACGACTTTCGACGATAAATTTAACACAAAAAGTTGAGAAGAAAACATAAAACCAAACAAACGAGCTACTTGGACATTTCTTCGAGCAGTTGGGAGGCGGAAATGACTTTCAAAGTTTACCCGAATGATTGGCTTGGAAGACAGAGTGTTCATAAATACAAAGCTTAAAATGCACAGAAAGCTATTCACGCAGACAGTAAATCATTACCCGAACGACCAACGAGTGGTGAGAGCCGAAGGAAAGAATCAATCTTCTTCGGATTTCCATTTTGACAGTGAACAGTAAAAACTGCTCCTTTACATAAAGAACAAATTAGTTCTTCTAAAAACTAGTTATAAAAACACCATTTTTCACTTCAAACCTTATTATAATCATATTTTTCAATATGAGACTGAGTTCTGTGATTGTGAATCTGACCAACAAATTGGATCGGATTGAACGACACAGCAGTGGCAACGGCTGCGATTGATCCGGGTCACTCAAGATGGATGCTTTGCGTCTGGTGGGTCCTCCAGTTATCAGTATATAATATGTAAATGGAATGTGTAACACGTTGATTCCATGGCCTCTAAAATATGAAACTTTGACTTATCACGGGAATAACACAAATTAATTAACCAAAATATCCAAACTACCACTACTTTCCATGAAAATATATAAATTATATATATATATATATATATTTTTTTTTTTACAAAATTGATAAAAATGATCCCAGTTTTTGTCCATTCCTCGTATATCTGTTCTCTTTTCCAGATGCGCAGATGGTTCAAGAAAATGAAACGAGTGTTCAAACAATAAATAGAAATAATCCTTGTCGTTGATTAAGGGCGATCATCAACAAGTGGAACTGAGCTCTCCCTTTCAGTCGTCCCCACCACCACACCTTCTTGATCTGAGATCATCGACGTGGGGTCAAATCATAGACTAAAACAATGAGATTTTTAATGGCTAAATTCCTGTTTGGGAGGAGGGAAAGTTGCTGGAAAATCCGCGAAACTTCCCTATTTGTTTGCCTTTTATTTTATTTTTCTTAAAAAAGCTCGAGCAATTTCACTATCTCACTTCTGCCATGTACCAAGATGGGCTGTTTCAAAAGTAAAATTATTCATAAATGAGAGAAAATACTGTTTTAGATAGGCGGTTGGCTAGATTGTTGAGTGAAAAATTGTGATAATCTAAAAAAAGAAAAAAGAAGAATCCAGAAATACATCATTTCGTATAATCTGGACTAATTTTAAAAATAAAATTACGTAGATTCCAACTCAACACAAAAAGTATTGTACTGCGAGCACCGAAACATTTCGGTGCCCACTGCCTGATTGATATCTAAAGAAGAAACCAAGAATGTGGGAGAACTGTTTGCTCAAAGGAGGAGGAACCATGGTTGATAGTCCGATAAAAGATAAGATCTTTATGGAACAATATCCAACAGAAAATGAAATAACGCCACCCTTGACTGATTGAGTTTGTCCTCTTTCAATGGCGGCCCTACTACTTTTAACTTCAATACCAACACAAAGGAGAATATTCAGCCTATTTGAGAGAATATTATGCACAATCAGATGACCATTCGGGGCATAGATCAAACTACACTACCTTCTTTATGATTATGCTACATAAATCTACAGTTTACAATCAGTACAATGCATAATCATGCATTGGAAGAATTAGATGCCGGAATTGCAGGAGGGTTGTGCTGTCTGAAGATGTTCTTGATGGCCTCTTCCTTTTTGTCAACAAAGTCGACAAAGTGACGAATTAACTGAGACCAACGAGTGGCTAATGACGCAGTCGAGGGAGGACGGGAAGGGTCGATGTGATTTCGTTTGTATTGAATGAATTGCCGGACCATTCTCAGTAGAAATAAGAGGAGCGCAGCTAGACAAAGCATACCACAGAAGAGATATAAACCCCAGAAGCTCATTAAGGGAAGCTGGTTTGGTGAGGATGTACTTATTCTATCACCGAGGCAACCCATTTGACAGAACCACTTCTCGTGTATTTTTTGAAGCTCTCCATTCTCGGAAAGTTTCAGAATTGCAGTGGAAATGTCAATTGCAAGAGGAGAGTCTCTCTTGAAAGCCTGATCCAAAACATAGAATAAGAAGTCAATGAAATGGGATTACCAATCTAATAATTTGACAATCCCAAACAAAAGCTAAGATAGTATATGGTGTAATTTTTATGCATATCATTTATGTACTTAAAGAATGAATGAACGAACGCTGTAGATTAAAAAAAATACTCACAAAACCCCAGCCGCTTTTGGTAAATGTCTGCCCAATAATCCCAAAATCGGGAGTTTTCGACAAAAACAACTCCACATATGGAAGCTCGTCTATAATGGCAGCCACTCCTCCATTATGAGGCCCTAGTCGAAGAGCTTTTTCATACTCTTCTGGAGAGCCTAGAGAAACAAGTCTTGATCCATGTATGTATAGGTTCTCCGCCAGATAGCTGTAGGCAAAGGACCCTACCTGGTATCCAATAGGCCAATTACTTGCAATTAAGCTATCGATTCCGGTGATAGGAGACGAAAGCTGCTGAACTGTAAGGATCGAAGTCAAACTTGCCGTGTAGCTAGAAGTGATAACCATCAATAAGAAAAGCCAGATCACCATAATCATCCTTGCCAGTGGGCTAACCATAACTTCCTCTGTAATGCAATAATGCCAATGCAATTTTATCAAATTTGAACGTTGAAAAACTTTTAATCAGAATTTTTCATTGATAAATACACAACCTTATCATTACAGACATTAAATCAATGAAAATTTGGACATTAAACCTACAGAACTTAATGAAATTAACGGATATAGAAGGCGAAGATCTTACTATTTGTCTTAAAAAGAGTTGAGAAGCTGAACCTGCAACATTATATCATTCATGGGTTAGAGTAACATCACTTATCTTCTAGGAAAAGAAATGATTATGAATTTTTTTAATGGTCTATCTATAATGCTCCAAATAGAAATGAAATGAAATGAAATGCATAAGATAAGAGGACTTCATTTGATCACCAAAACGACTTACAATAAAACTGTCACAATCTGCGTTTTTGGAGGGCCCTGGAAATTAGTATTAACTTGATGCTCAAGAATCCATATAACGATTCCAACCATGACAAATGATGCTACTGTGACGCCCCACATCTCCACTGTAAAGGGTTTGAGGATAACCCAAGCGCTGGATTTTGAATTTTCAATCGGGGCCACAATAACGAGACCAGTTGCAATAAAAGGCTGTGAAAAATCCACAATCTTTGTTCGGTTGGTCACGATTGCTATATCTCCAACAGCTGCATCGAACACCTAAAGTCAAAAAGGATCGAATTTAAGAGAAAATCGAGGAATTAAAGCCAATAAGTCATATCTTGGAATGTCAATGATATCCAAGTGATGATAATAGATGAAGATATTTTATTAGTTTTTACTTACATTATTTGCAACATTCTTCACAAGGTCGGAGTAACTGGGATTTACATGGCCATCTCCAAAAGGCACGAATATATATGGAACGTTGTAAGGGACCAACTTCCGTGCCTCAATAAACACGTCAATGCAGTATCCTTGAATCTTGTGGGTGCTGTTCGATTCTGTGACAAATTCAACGAAGCTAGCTCTCTTCGGCACTCCAATTTTCAGAGGCTTCGCATCATCTGCAATAACCCAGCCCTGTGGTCTATTTGTCATTCCACCAGGCCAAGTCACATTGCCAAGCTCCTGATTTAGACGAGAATAGCTAATTTGTTTCTCATTAAGAGTTTCTGGTGGTAAAACTGTGAAGCCTGAGGAATTAGACCAAAAACCAACTTCCCGAGCAGTTCCTCGGTCAATGTTTATCACACCATAACTGCCACCAACACGATTACGATCTGAACTAAATCGAACTTGACCAGTTAAACCAGTGAAATTTGTTTGCAATAGTAGGTTCAGAAGAAGATCTCCACCACTAAAAACTTTGAGATCGCCCAAGTGAATTCTAGATGCATTCACATTTTGTAACTTATCTTTCAAGGAAAATGTCAGGTTCCCATTGATTTTTAGAAACTTATCAATCGAGCGAGCAACTAACCATATTGTATCATAAGCAATAAGCGCATAAGCATAATCCGCAGAACTTCTGGAACCTTCTTGCTTGCTCAATCGAGACAAAAAAGTTGTCTTCTGATTCGATGCTGGAAAATGTTGACGGAGTCCGACAATGCCTTGTAGGCTATCCAGAGAAGATAGATCAGTAGGAGAGAGTGAATCTAATGTTGTTAAAAGCCAATCTGATGCAAGCCATACATAGTTGTTAGTCATCATTTGAAGCTTGTCAACTATTTTAAATATTCTTAATCTGGGATCAGGACTAACATGAACAACATACACACGAGGACCAAGTAATTTTGAATTATTGAGCAAATGAGAGATCTCGCTGTGATTAAATAAGGGATGCAGGGGCAATTTATGAGAAACTTTAGCCATCTTCTTCTGGAGCTCATTATCTAAAGCAGATATTCCGTTTCTTCCATAATTGTTGTCCTCGAAGATAGCGATGACCTCTTTCCACTCATAAAAGTCAATCAAGTCAGCCATGGCAGCCATTTGATAGGAATCACTTGGTGTAGTTCGGAGAAAGTAGGGAAATTGGAGGGCTGACAAAGTTGGATCAGTGGCAGCATATGAGACAAGAGGCACTTGCAAACCATTGGCGATCTGAGAAATCATATGAGCTATGGAAGAAGACTGAGGCCCTACAATGGCCACAACCTCTTTCTCAAGCTCCTCAAACGCTGGCGGCCCAGATAAAATTAAACATTCAAAAAAGAAAAGCATTCATCAGTGTGTATTCTAAATTTTTTTACCTTATTAAAATAATCCTACATAAATTGTAACATAATTTAAAAAAAAAAAACCTACACTAGTCATGTTTCTAAGCATTCCCATTACATATAAGCACTTTTCCCCTGAATTTTCTTCATTTTAAAGTTAACAAGTTCAATACAGCAGTTATCAGAAGGGCAACTGATGCTATGGAATAAAAGAAAATTCAAATTTTCAGGCCATTTGTGATGAAGAAGAGAAGCATAGAGCATACTCATGAGGGATGAAAAATGAAATCCCTTTAGCCAATTGAATGAAATTTTGAAAACTTAGGGATATAAGAGAGTGAATAACGTTTCTGGAAAGGTAATTAAATTTGAATAACTGGAAGGAGAGACTGAAAAACCTCGAGCCAAACTAAGAGATTATCAAACATTAGCAGACTTAAACTTGCTTCAGTATGGCCAATAAGTAAGGACGTCTATGATTGTAAAAAAACAGCCTGGAAAGAATTTTGAATTACAAAACAACAGCTCCCAAAAACGAATGAAATAATGAATTTAGAGAGAAAGAAAGGATAATCGGTACCTCTAATGGAACCCAGGAAAACATTGCACTCTACGTCCTCCTTAATCAAATTCAGCTTTGTCCCGTTGAGAATGGTAGGGTCGGCATTTATGTCCGAGACGGCGGCTTCCATTGCTGTCTTCGCTGTTCTTCCGATGACCGAATCGAAAGTAAAAACTGCACCAACGTTCACGACAGCAAGACTCTCGCACAGAATAGAATCAATAAAAACCACCCACATCAAAATAAACAAACCCACAACGAAATTCCTCATAGGTGTGCCTCTTCAAGCCACCATTTCAAAATTCCCCTAATTAAGCGTACAAGTGACTATGACCACAACGAGTGTGTTTCAGAAAGGTGCCGGAGAAGAAAATGATTCCCCAACGAATTAAGAGTCGCCGGAATCCAATTCTCAGCGCAGAGCTAGCGGGTATAAAGAGACAGAGTAGCTTTGCTACTTCGATGGCACTGAATTTACTCTCACAGAGGAAAATAATGTGAACAAATTGACAGCAAAGGGACTTGGAACGACAAATTGATGAAATCAGGTCCCACGATTTTCATCAAATGTGAATCACAATTCAGAAAACAGCCACGCTACCATTACACAAAATACGATTTGCTTTCGATCCATGGATAAAACAGAAAATGAAAGGATCTACGATGGGACCTTGCCTTTTCAAAAGTAAGATTCCATTCAAGAGAAAAACTTTTTACGGGGGGGAAATGCTTTAGCTAAGGTTCATAGCGTCAGCAACCAAAGTCAAGCCAATCAACGTAGAGTCCTTTTTGCCTGCAACCCATCAATAATGTTCTTGCAAACTGACAATCACAGCACAGTTGGAGGGAACCTAAAGTGAAAATGTTTGCTGTGGGTAAAGTAATCGAAGATTGTGGGGTCCTCCTTAAGCGACTTGCTTCATAAACGAAGTAAATTCTATCCTTCATGTACTTCAAATTTCATCAAAATTTCAGGATCTTGCATCGTCTGTCAATTTCCAGGAAACTCTCTCTGTAAACAGAGAGTTCCGGGTGAAGGAAAATTATCCAACGAGAAGAAATAAGAGAAGAAGAGGAAGAGAAACATATAAAGATTTTTTGTGAGAGAGAAAAAAAAAGAGATTGAAAAACAAGTGAAGTGTTTTTCAAAATAGTGTGATTTCTAAGAGTTATAATTATTCTTAGCATTTTTTTTAATATTTAGTTTCTAAAAAAATATATATATATGCTATTATTGGTAGTAAGATATTTTTGGACTTAATCTTTATGATTTTTTTCTTATTTATGTTTTTATCTAAAAATTTTTATTTTTTCTAGAATATTTTTTTATTTTTACACCGTTATATTTTAACTGTGTAAAACAATATTCTTGATATTTTCATAATCGCATTTTCTATCGACTATTTAGTGTTGTAATTGTATTGTATAAGTAATATCTACCGATAGAAATTGATTTTAAATTGAATCATTTGTGACATCTCAAGTCTTTCTTGATATTTTTTTTGGAAATATAATTTTACATATGAGATTATCTGGTACAGTCTTTTCTGATAATTATGTTAATCAATACTTTCAAAACAAGAATTGCATAGCGTAATTGAGAACATTATGAAATTTAAAACGTCAAATTTATTCTTGGGAATTAAGGAGATCTCATCATTTTTGAACTTAAATCATAATTCCTAAATGAAGTCTTCCAAGACAGATCATAACCCGGTATAACCACTTAAACAAAATGAAATACATATTTATGTATATATCAAGCCAATTAATAACTACTTTTAATTATGCGAATCTTAGATTTTAGAGAATTCGTGACCTGACAACAATGTGGAATGATCACATAAATGTCTTTATGATTCAAGAGGAAATAAACTTGACCCAAACCAAATTTGTTGGTTGAATCAAAAGCTATCAAATTCGAGCTATTTAAGCAACCACTTGAAAAATATCAAGTTTCAATTTTTGATTTGTCAAAGTTATATAATTGATAAAATTACTATAAGTTTAATTGCAAAATTGTTAAGATTTTATATTCGAATACAAGCAATAAAAATTAAATTCCATATAAAACAATTTGTTTGATTTAATTAAATTTTCGACAACTATGGTAATTCATAAATAAAAAATATTCAAATCATTATAATGAGTGTTATTACTGGGTTGTTTTCATTTATGTACTAAAGAAATTATCATAAATCTTGTGTTGCATTTAGTTAATTATATTTTAGTCAATTTGTAAAATTTTCTTTTTAGGTTTTATCACATTATTTTGACTTAGTAGAATTTGAATTTTTTTAAACAATTTAAAATTTCAATCTTTCCTGATATTCTAAGATTAAGTAGAGCCTTAAACTCACTTAATTAAAATACACAAAAATAATAATAATAATTAAATAAATAAGTATTAAATCATAATCGGATTCTTTCAAAAACCACTTTAATTAAAGTTTCCTTTAAAGTATCTTTCTAATACATTAGGTAATCTAGTAGTTCTATTAATAGCATTCACTTAATTAAGAACTTATCTAGTTCAATTGAGAGGTCATTAAACGGACTAAGTTCTTGAACATACTTCTTCTAAAATATTCTCTAAGTTCATTTAATTAATTTCCTAATCAAATCTAAAATTTTAGAAAATAAATAGAACCTTAATAATGACGACATGAATTGGACTCAACTATAATTCTAGTAATGAACGAAACATGGATGTGGATCTTCCCCTAATCGAACCCCCTCAAGTTGGAGAATCTAACTTACAAGGACAAGTGGACAGCAATAGCTAAATGTTGAAACAACTTATGGAATGAATGGATAGATTAGAGAAGGCTAATGAACGGAGCAAAAATTTCCAAGAACCATTACCTAGGGATTCCAACTATAGATCATTTTTTTCTCAAGGAAGGAATGAACAGGGCTTCCAAGAACCTATGCAAAGGAGAATAGTTGGCACAAAACCTATGACAAAGAGGAATGATGAACCACCTAGAGATAGATTTGTTATCCATTGGGACCATGAAGAAGAATGGATTGATGGAGATGATGAATTTATCCAAAATCGAAGAAGAGACAATGCCGAATTTCTACATGCCAAGATATCCATTCCTACATTCAATGGAGCATGCAACGGAGACGCATTTCTAGACTGGCTATATAAGGCCGAGAAAGTGTGTGATTAATATGATTACTCAGATCACGCTATAATACAACGAGTAGCTGTGGAGCTAATCAGTTATGCTTCTTTATGGTGGGATAGTCTAAAAGCTCAATGAAGACAACTCAACAAGAGTCCAATAACCACATGGGCTCACATGGAAAGAGATGAAAGCTCACATGCGAAAAAGGTTCGTGCCCAGTCACTACCGTCAAGAACTATTTATACATATGCAAAATCTAATGCAAAGAGGTCGATCAGTAGAAGAATATCTCACTGAATTCGAGATGCTAAAGATAAGAGGTGGATGGAATGAACTTGAAGAGCAAGTGATCGCAAGATTCCTCCGTGGGCTAAACCAAGATATTAGTAACGAGGTTGAATTACATCATCTTTATACTATGGACTCAATAACTCAAATGACCATCACGGTTGAAAGACAACTAAAGAGAGGTGTTAAGACGTCCTCCACTAGGTTTACTCTAAAAGCTCCGGACACCAATAAGAGAATGATTAAGTTGGAGGATAAGAAACGTTTTATAAGAAGTTGGTCTACTAAAGAAGGTAGTAGCAAACCTACTATATCTGATGTCAACCAAAATAGGGCCAGAGACACTAAATGTTTCAAGCGCCCAGGATATGGTCACATAATGGCTCAATACCCTAACCGACGCATTATGATAATCAAAAAAGGAACTGTAGAATTTGAAAATGAGGAAGAGCAAGAAAAAGAAACCTTATAAGAAGTGACGTCAGAGGAAGACACTTACCATGCCCAAGAAGGTCCAGTCCTAATTGTCATAAGACGAACCCTTGCTGCAAAATCATCTAAAGCTGCAAAATCATCTGAAGAAAATTGCCAATATAAGAACATCTTTCACACCTATTATGCCATCAAGGATAGAGTTTGTTCCATGATCATTGATGGTGGTAGTTGTGTAAACGTAGTTTCTAAAGATATGGTCGAAAAATTAGGGTTAGAAACTCGTTTACAGCCTAACCCTTATAAATTACGTTGGTTGGACGACCGAGATGACGTAAGAGTCACTAAACTCGTTCACCATTGGGAAATATAATGATTCGGTTGTCTGTGACGTCGTACCTATGAATGTCAGTCATCTACTTCTTGAAAGACTATGGTAGAACGATAGACAAATGATCCATGACGGGTTTATAAATTATTACTCGTTCAAATTTGGGGGAAAGACAGTAAAACTTGCTCCCCTAAAACACGAGCAAATTGCCCAAGATGAAATTTATAGGAAGAATGATAGGGAAAAGACTAACGTTTTTATATTAAGAAAAGAATTAGAAAACTCTTTATGAGAGGGAGGACCTCTCATATTAGTTCTGTTTCGAGAGCGGGTAAAAGAATTATAGGTTATTCCCGCGACCGTGCAAGTCCTTCTTAAACAGTATGGGGATATTTTCTCGAAAGAACTTCCAGAAGGATTACCACATTTGCGTGATATAGAACACCAAATCGATCTACAACATGGAATCATTCTTCCTAACCGACCAGCCTATCGACTAAATCCCGAGGAATCCAAAAAATTACAAAATCAAGTACAAGAATTACTAGAAAAGGGTTATATCCGCAAATCAATGAGTCCTTGTATTGTCCCTACTCTTCTTGTTCCAAAAAAAGACGGAAAACTACGAATGTGCATAGATAGCAGAGCCATTAATCAGATAACCATCAAATATAGATTTCCAATACCTCGACTTGATGATATGTTGGATGATCTCAGTGGAGCATCTATATTTTCCAAGGTCGATTTGAAGAGCGGATATCATCAAATCCGCATGAAGGAAGACGATGAATGAAAACCGCCTTCAAAACCATGTATGGATTATTCGAATGGATGGTCATGCCTTTCGGATTATCAAACGCTCCCAGTACATTTATGAGGTTGATGCACCACATTCTAAAGAAGTTTCTTGGTAAATTTATCGTGGTCTATTTTGACGATATCCTCATTTACAGTCATGATATGAATTCTCATTTGGACCACCTGAGAACTTTATTCCAGTTCAACTATTTGGAAACTTTAAAAAGTGTTCTTTCGCTCAAACGAATGAATGATGGTTGACGAGTCTAAGAGAGAGGCAATAAGAGATTGGCCTAGTTCCAAAGGGATTACGGAATTTCGAAATTTTCATGGATTGACCTCATTTTATCGAAGATTCATTAAGCACTTTAGTACAATTATGGCTCCCATCACTGATTGCACAAAGAAAGGGAAGGAATTCCTTTAGACTAAAAAGTGCTAATATAGTTTTGAGAAAATTAAAAAAAAAACTATGTCAATCCCCAGTATTAGCACTTCCTGATTTTAATAAAGTATTTGAAATCGATAGTGACGCTTCAGGAGTTGGAGTTAGAGCAGTCCTTTTGCAAGAAGGTAGACATGTTGCCTATTTTAGTGAGAAGTTAAAAGGAGCCACCATCAACCACTCCACGTATGAAAAGGAATTCTATACTATCATACATGCAATTGAACAATGGCAACACTATTTACTGTCCAAAGAATTTATTATACACACAGACCATCAAGCTCTTAACCACATAAAGAGTCAAGACAAGTTAAATAGTAGACATGCAAAATGGATTGAATTCTTAGAGAGATATTCTTATATCTTAAGATATAAGAAAGGAGACACCAATGTTGTTGCAAATGCCCTTTCAATAAGATATAACCTCCTTACTGAAATGGGAACCAAATTTTTTGGATTCAAATAGATTAAAGACAATTACCAATCAGATGCTGATTTCATAATCGTCTACCTTAAATGCAAAGACAAGGATGGATACATGTTTAAGAGTGGTAAATTATGTATTCCTAACAACAGTTTAAGAAAATGTCTCATCAAGGAAGCCCACAGTGGAGGTCTATCAATCCATTTTGGAGAAAAGAGAACCCAAGATCTTTTGAGAGATCATTTTTACTGGCTCAATCTCTCCAATAATGTGCATCAAGCAATCGAGCAATGCACTATTTGTAACAAGGCAAAAAGTAGGGTTCTTCCATAAGGACTTTATTTACCGCTTCCAGTACATACTCACCCTTTGGTAGAAATTAGTATGAACTTTGTCCTATGACTACTAAGGACAACTAGAGTCAAGTATTCTATTATGGTGGTGGTGAATAGATTCTCTAAAATGACACATTTCATTGCATGTCATAAGACTGATGATGTCATTAGCATTGCTAACCTTTTTTTAAAGAAATAGTGAGGTTACACGGAGTCCCAAAATCCATAGTATCAGATCGTGATACAAAATTCCTAAGTTCTTTCCCGGGAACTCTATGGAAGAAGATTGAGACCAAATTACTATTCAGTACATCATTTCATCCACAAACAGACGGTTAGACTGAAGTGGTTAACCGCACTTTAGGAACACTTTTAAGAGCTAGCATTGGCGAGAAAGTAACAATTGGGACATCAAACTCCCGTACATAGAATTTACATATAATAGGAGTGTCAATTCCATCACAAGAAAGACTCCATTCGAAGTGGTCTATGGTTTCAATCCTCTTACACCATTGGACCTTATACCTCTTCCTGAAGTAGACATCGTAAACCCAAAAGAAGCTAACAAGGCAGAACAAGTTAAGCAGATGCACGAAATGGTTAGGAAAACCATCGAGAAAAGAAATGAAGCATTTGCTAAGCGACCTAACAAGGGACGTAAGGAGGTGATTTTCAAAGAAGATGACCTAGTATGGCTGCATTTAAGGAAAGAATGTTTTCCTAATAAAAAAAAATCCAAGATTCTACCAAGAGCAGATGGATCCTTCAAGATTGTTGAGCGTATTAATAATAATACATACAGGTTAGAACTTTCAAGCCACTATGGCGGAGTTTCAGCAACCTTCAACGTGCAAGACCTCTCACCTTACGTCGAAGAAGAATAAAAGATAGAGAGTATCAATTCACTAGATTTGAGGTCAAATCTTCTCTCACCTGGGGAGGATGGTATGCCTCAGAGACCTATAACAAGGTCCTAAACCAAGACACATTTATTATGTACTCTTGTTACTGACAAATCTACTATTTTTTGCAGGTGATGAGCTTATTAACGACTTGGACTGGGATCCAGACCCTCATGATAAGGACAAGCTGTAGCGCCCCGAGTTATCTGAACCCAGTTCGCTATTTTGACCAATAATTCTGCATCGACCCGAGTTATCTGAACCCACATCGGTACTTGATTGCGTAAATTATACTTAAAAATTCGTATAAAATTTTATTCCTTGACTCAAAACAATGTTATTTAAAACATTTAAGCACTCGCAGCGGAAAACTAGATATGCGTGGAAATCTCGTTGTTAAAATCAAAACAACTTTCTTTAAAAAATTTTGAGTATTATAATATTTAAATCTTTTAAATCAAAACCTTCTGTATTTTCAAATCAACTAAAAACTATTATCAAAACAAATTCTCATACAGTTCTAAAAGCAATATATACATTAAAGTGAATACCAAAACGTTTTAAAATTCAACTATACACCAAAATGTCTCAAATTCTATACATACGCTTCATGGTTAAATCGCCATAACAGATGGTCTAATCGTCACCTGAGTGTATTTCTCCAAATGTCTACTAATCCTGAATGTGCTCTGAGAACTCACTAGCTATCACCTCGTCACCTATATAACAGAATTCATCTATTAGCATAATGTTAGGTAAACAGTGCATAGTGAAATGAAAACACTGTAAATGACTCCTATCTTAACATATGACGTTTGTTTTTCGTTTCTGCTTTTGTTTCCGTTTCATTCTTACACATTCATTAACTTATTGTTCTCTACTTCTTTACGCTCTAGATCAAGGAGGCACATATCGCGGTACACCTCTCGGGACGACCATACCTCAACCAAGAAAGGGTCGGCACACCTCGCAGTCCAACTCTCGAGACGGCCATACTCACGTAAAGAGGAGGAAAAAGGAGGCACACCTCGCGGTCCACCTCTCGGGATAGCCATACCTCAACCCCACTTTCATTATCTTTCTTACGTATCATATCGTTTCGCGTCATACTATGTCATTTCATAAAACATGCAAACTCATTTTCGTTTCGTACTCGTATCTTTAAAACTATGATGCATGTCATACTAAAAACATACAATAAACATGCAGACAAACCTATCGATCTGCGATGTAGGCCCGAAGGCAATGCACATACATACACTACTTACTTGCGCCCTTAGCAATTTTCGTAGATCATATGCTAAACCAGAAAACTGGAGAACCTATAACATTAACATACTCATTAACTCTAATGACCTCTGATTCTTGAAATTCTAAAAAGAAAACAACAATCTAAGCATAACCTAACTAAACCCGAAATGACTTTTGTTTCGACTAACTTCGGAAATTCATAACAAATCCAATACTTATCCAATTTTAACGATTCAAAGTGCTATGGAGTCTTTAGGACGTCTATTTTCAATTGTGGAGACCCATTTATCACTTCAACAAAAACAACTTGATCGAAATACATAAAAACCAGACCTGCCCCAGTTCAAAAACTCAAACTTCCAATTTTTGTACAATAGATTCTGAAATTCGTAACAAATCGAATATAGGTCTGGATTTGATGAATCAAGATGCTATTTAAACCTTGAGAAGTCTAGTTTCTAATGGTTAAATCCATTTTATAACCCAACTTCAACAGCATAGCAGAATTTTCACAAAAATAGAAATTGCCTATAAAACCCAAAATTTTTTATTTTCACCAACATTAACCAAACACCCATCTCTTTCAAATAAAACCATACATACGCTATTATATCGTAATCAATCATACAAAATGAAAGAAATCAGCAAAACATTTAACATTTTCGGATTTCCCAAATAGGGTTTAACAAACCCTTCAAAACTTCCATCAAATTTCTAATAAAACTCATCACTACGACCACTAATCATGCAAACTAAACCCTTATAACTTAAATCATTGATTACCTTGAAGAACCTTGAGAAATCTAAGTTTTGGCATGGAGGTTTGCTGGAAACGAGAGGGAGAAGAGAAAGCCTTTCGTGGAAGGTTTGTAGGAGTGAGAAGAAAAGTGTTTTCTTCTTAAAATTTTCACCCATTTAACCCCTTCTCACTTGACATTCTCATTTGCCTATCAGGTTTGACTTTGTCAAACTCAAATCCTCCATTTCTTTCTACCCTCCCCTTTCTTTTCTACTTTATTTCTTCTTCATTTTTAAATCTTCAAACTCCATATCCCCAAGTAAACCTCAACGTGATATCTTAATTTACTTACCCATTTTGATTTTTCTTCCACTTTACTTCCTAAAAATAACCATCATTGTCATTTACCTTAAAAAAGATTTCTTTCTTCCTCTTTTTGTCTTTCATTTCATCAATATAACTCATTTAATTTGTCTTTTCCTTAAATCCATAAATTATTCCTTTGAAAGGATGAGTAATAAACCTACTATATAAAATATGATGCATTGCTAATAAATTAGCCGATAATATTCTCAGGTGTTATTCAAGCCCTTGCACGTGCTCACTTGGGACACAGTAGCCAAGATTTATCAAGAGGGAATTTGTCTTCCCGGAAACAATCTTTTGTAACTGTGAACTTTATGTTTTGTTTTCGTTTATTTTATTTTGGCAAACACTAACTCTCTTGTTAAATTTTTGGCAACTTTATAACACTTAAATTATGTATGCATACATAGGCATTTAGGTTAGATAGGTGGTCAAGGCTATGGCCCACCAATTTATAAGTAAATCCTCTGTTTCTCTCTTTTATCCGCAATGTTCATCAAATAAACTCAATTTGTGACAACTCAAAGGTGCGCTAAAGAAACAACTCAAATTGGGGGGAGCCTCCATCATCACACTCAAAGTTGGTTGTACTAAACACCAATCCAATAAGAAGCTCTCTTGAAGGTCCTTTCTCCAAAATGGCGCTCAACTCATCATCGGATTCACCAATTAAGCCTGATCTATACAATCGAATAGCATGGTTTTTCTTCTTCAACATTTGAATTTCATAGCTCATTATCTCCCGAAGGACTCGAGGCAAATTACGATGCAAGGAACTCGCATCTACAGTCGAAGATTGGAGGAGCGTCCTCACCTGCGGCCGAGATCTCTCCAAATCTTCTTTTCTTTAAACCATTGTTATTGGAGTTTGTATTCAGCTTTTTCAGATCAAAAAAATATTGGCGTGTTTTTCTTAAGTCTCAGGAGCATCGACTCTAAATGTAAGCATCGGTGGTTCTTGGCCGATTGGAGTTGTAGCCTCCATTATTTCAAGCTAATTGGTGGCTTTTAGTTCTTATCAACGTCTTTCCTCTCCAAACCTTTAGTGGTTAGAAAATAGTAGGAAAGGTGAACACCATAGCCCAAATACCGTTGTCACTCTCCTTGGAAAGTGTACATTACCCAGAAGTGCTCAAGTTGTTTACCGAGCCGATCACGAGTTTTCTCTTGCATAACTTTTGCGTTTCTTCTTATTTTTGCATGTTATTTTCAGAGCTTATCTATGACTCATCATTTAAGATCTCCTCACATTTTCACAGAATTTGGATCTATTTTTTTTATATATTTTGTGACTAATGAATTGAGGTGTTTATCGAATTTAGCCGAGAAGCACTAAACTTTGGATTTTAAGTTGTTTAACATATGATTGCAGCGTTGAATCATATCAACTCGGTTCTTCAACTAGTCCATTTTTTTGAATTTTTCTCTCCTTTTTCTTTCAACTTTTTGTAGCTTTGGAACTCTTTGGCTATTTTTGCTTGTTCCATACTTGCTTTCTACGGTTGTAAGGGTGTTAAAACCACAATCCTTTTATTTTGAACTAGCAAATACTCATTCTTAAATTCGTTATGTTTAACCACTCGATCGTATTTCCATGGTCTTTCCAAAAGGATGTGAGTAGCTTGCATCAGTACTACATCACACAAAATTTGATGCTTGCACTTTCCGATTGAAAAAACAATCTTACTTGTTTGGTCACTTTGATATTACCATAATCACTTAATCATTGCAACTTGTGTGGTTTCGGATGTCTTTCAGTCTTCAAGTTTAACTTTTGAATCAACAACATACTAGCCACATTCATGCAACTCCCACTATCGATGATCAATCTACACACCTTGTTGTTGACATAGCATATAGTATTAAATATATTTTATCTTTGAATCTTGTTGTTATCCTCCTTAAATTGCACATTTAGTGCTCTCCTTGTGACTAATAATTTTCCCTTAACTTCTTCTTCCATATTCACGTCACTACAATCCTCTAATGATGACATCTCGTTATCACTTGAATTCATGCTTTCCACATCTCCATTATCCAATAAAATCATCACTTGTTTGTTTGGACAATTCGAAGTGATATATACAAATCCTTTTTTTTTGTTTGATGCCCAGAAGTTACTAAAAACCCTTAAAAACGCTACGACATGGATGAACATCATGTTGTGGAGTCAAGTTGTTCTTCCAGACAGCCCAAATGTATAACATGTGTTATATCGCTGCATTTTGGAAGATTACATTGTGAAGTTGACTCATGACTAGCGTGTGTGCCCAGGTGACTAGCGCCACAACATTCTACATGTGTGTTGGGCAACGAGTGCAATTCTCATCTTGTTGGGCTAGTTTTGGGCCCTCTCTTTTGAGTTGCCTTTGGGGGGCGGTACCCAAGAGTGTCATTTCCGTTGATAGTAAAGCCAATAGTCGCATAGCTAGGGGTGTCTTTTACTATATTTGTACATGCATCCCAATTTTCAAAACCATTATTTTGTGATATATTACATAGAAAACCCAACATATCTGATTTAATAACATGTTAATCTTTATTGCTACATGTATGCTGGTTTTAAATGTTTTTTTTTTCTCACGGATAGTACTGCATTTTATATTTTGGACAGCTTCCGACTATTTTGGGCTTGTGATCTAAACTATTTGCTTGATGCACACCTTTTGCCGTGTGAAAGTATTTTGTTTGCACGCGCGATATTGTAGTAGGACAACGTTGATGTTTGTGTCCCTAAGCGCAAATATCTCACCTGGCTACTATCTTTTCGTTATATTTCACTACTCATGACCGATCTTCGAAAAGTTACTATTTTTTCTCATGCGTGTCTGTGGGCATTGGCTGTGTAAAAGTCTGTCAATTACCTTATTTTTATTGTGACTTTTTTCTATGAAAAATGATAATGACATTACTGTCAAAACAGCAACGATAGGATATGTAGTGATTGTTTTCGAAACTCACCTTACCAGCCTCCTGAAGTTTGTTTTAAAATGATAAAAAAGGATTTTGAAAGTAAATAAGTGCTTGCATTTTCTTTATTGATTCATGTTTTTGCACTAGTAAAAGATAATACTATTTTCTTGTGCTAGTTGTAAGATCCTTATCGAGTTTAGTTGTTGACCCATAAAGGCTACCTATTTTTTCAGACCGGAAACGTAGTGACCAAGCATAGCAGCTTGAGAAGCTCCTTTCATTTCCCTTTTTATTGAGTTTTGTATTTCTTTCTTTGTTGAGAACTTTTTTTATTTTTACTTCTTGCACAATAATTCTTAACGTACTTCACTTCTTGCGCAGTACCTTTTGATATATTATATGGCACTATTTATTATTTTATAATTATTGTGGATATTTCGATGCATCTTGCCCGAACTGTTTTTGAAATTAGTTTTAAGTTTTTTGTTGCATACCATGGACTATGCTTTGTGCTGAACGATCAGGTTTTTTTTTTCAAAGATCGAATTGTTTAACTTAGCATTTCTATCTAGACTCACTTCTGCATCGCGACATTTATATTTCACTGATCTTAACCATAATAGCTCACAATTCTAATGACAATAAAAACAATTCATGCATATTATGAAAATGAAAAATAAAACAGAGATTATGATCCAAGATAGCGAAGAGAGACTTACAACCTCTTCGATTTAGCCCAACTTTGGAGAAGAAATTTAAAAAATATAGGCAGAAAATAAATTTTTAAAACAGGAAAAAAAAAAAAAAAAACAAAGATTGGGAAAAGAACAAGAAGACAAAAGTTATGCAGATGTGTGAAATGAGTCCTACCAACGAAAGCAAAAACATTAATAGATTAAACAATTTTATTGATCATAACAAATAGGAGTTGGTAAGATACCAAGGAAAAAACACAAAAATAAAAAAGAAATACAATGCTAAGTTCAATGAACAGAAAGTGAAGAAAAACTTATAGATTTTTTGGTTTGTTTCAGTCAAACAAGTAAACACAGCAAAGAAGATGAAAAAATATTAATAGCTGAACTAATAATTTCATCAATAAAAACAAAGAAAAAATAGACAGACGAAGATCGATGAACATAAACTGACAAAAAAGCTCAAGAAATCTTCGAGTTAAGTCGAGCAAACGAAGAGCATCGTAAAGAAAAATGAATATACATACACGAGTTGTTGCGGAGATCCAAGAGGCACGACAAGAAAGAGGTTCCATAGCCAACTAACATATTTCATGCAATAAAAGAATAGAAAGAGCGAGTAAAGAAAGCTGTAAAGGCAAAATGAAAAGCAGCAAATGCAAAAAATAAAATAATTCCATTAACGGACGTGTTGAATTGATTATGACAGACGGTAAAAAAAAGTAAAATAAAAAATACATAATTTTATGTAGGATGTAATGACTATAAATTAGCTGGTTTTTTTTCGAAAAAAAAAAAATTTTGGATTTTTTTTAAAAAAAAAACCTTAAAATTTAGTATTTATCGTAAAAAACCTTAACGTTTGATAAACAAACAATTTTAACTTCGGAGGAGGGGTGAGGAGGCCGTTCTCCTCGTAGAATATGGCCGGTCCAACTGAACCGGCCGTCCCGTGCTCAAAATGTTTTTTCTTGACAATTTTTAAGGGAAAGTACGGTTGGTCCTCGGACCACCGGCTTCTTCAATGATGAAATATTTAAAGCAATAAATCATAAATAATACTTTTTTCAAAAATCAAGGAGTATTTCAAAACTAAATTAAAATTTCAAAGATTTTAAATGACAAATTTTAATTGCAAGAACTAAATTTAAATGATCAATATCTCATTTGAATTTACAATGATTTTACGCACTTAAAATTGATTGAGGAAGGTGATATATGAACATGATCTCATTTTTAACTATTACAAAGACTTTTAGAATAAAACTCAATTATAAACAATACAAGTCTTAACTAAAAGTAGATAATATTATGCAATTTTTAGAATATCATAACGTTATAAATGGTATCACAGTCCAAACGTAATAAAAAAATGAGTCTGACGAGGTGTCGAGACTCTACGGGGAGGTGATTTTGATCATCCATTCTTGTGAGAGTTTGAGGCCTTACACCAGCTTCGATATAGATGTTACAATTAACCGAAAATTTAACACTTTAAAACTAAACATGTCTAACGTGCAGTTTGTTTAGACAAATAGGTAGAACATAAGCTGTTCTGTGTTTGATTTACATATACATAATTGCTGACAGTGTGGCCGTGCACCAAAAAAGGAAGGGTTTTTATGGTCATCTTCTTCATTTCACCTCCTTCTTGTCCCATTTGTTCAACCTCTTCATTGCTTCCTCCACCTACATTTTGAAAAAGATCACGGCAAGAAATACTCTCTAACGTGTCGTTCATTCATTGATCTTCTATTGAGTGACTACGAGCAAAGATAATACCTCTTTGTTCCAATCTGTTCGAATTGTGACCCATATAAGGATGATAGTCTGCATACCTGTGCCACCAATCATACCCACCCAAATTCCCTATAAAGTCAATCTCAAAAATATTATAATTCTGTCGTGACCCGAGGACAAGCCGGACACTCATCACATTTACTCGTCACTATATGTCTATATAAATTATTCATCAAATTAATTAAAAATTTTATCTTATTTAATGAATCATCTAAAAAAAGAGAGCTTAAAAGAGTTTACCTTGGCCCCAAGATCAAAATAGAAGCCAAGAAGAGCACCCAAAGGAACTCCTACCACATAATAACACCCCACGTTCACATATGCAACAAAAGCTTGCCATCCACATCCAACAGCTACCCCTGCATGGTTCACATTTTTCCCGACATTAAAACAAGTCAAGTCGTAAAAACTTTATCGAAATAGATTAAACTCGCACTCACATGTGTGTGTAATGACAATATAATAAGCATATAGTGAAGAGAAACTTCACCTAATATAATTCTAGACATTAGTAAATGATAAGAAATTTAATTCATCCATAGGAGTATAAATCGAGCACCCGACTTATCTGAACAATGCTTGTAACAAAGTATCTTGTTGTGACCTAGAATGATCCAAGGTTAAAGTAATTTATAAATATCGAGTATAGAGCAAGATAGTACGCAATCTCATATTCTCTAGGCGTGATCAATGTGATTGATTCATGGAAAAATTTTCAGTTAATACAATATATTTTGAGGTAAAACTTAAAAAATAAAATCATGCAGGCTTCAAAACAAAGGGTACAATATCGTACTAACGAGTTGAGTTTTTATTATTACTATTTTGGTTGAGCCCTACTCAGGCTTTGAGTTTATTAGACTTTTTTTGTCTTAAGGAAATAAAAAATGGTGGGTACCAGATAAGATAGGCTGAATTCCGTTGAGAAGAAGGGTGAGGGCCAGAAGTGGGCAGAGATCGGAGACAGCGGCGGCAACGGCTTCACCACCGGTGAATGCATAACTAATCACATCTCGAAGCAAAAGCACAGCTATGGCTGAAATCACTGAGATGATAAAAGAGATCACATTCACCACCACCACCGAAAATGCAGCAGATTTTGGATTTCCAGCTCCTAACTCATTGCTAACTCTAACACTGAAAGACAAGAAAAAAATTGTAACTTCAATTTTTTTCTAAGTGGACCTAATACCCTTTTGAAAAAGCAAAATAGGGTAGTTCAATTATTGAAAAAAAGCTGACCTTATAGCTGCATTGAAACCTACTGAAATCATGAACACCCACCCAGAAACAGTAGTACTGCATTTATCAAAAAAAAAAAAAAACAGAGACAATATTTCACTTAATCAATGGTTCAACATCTGATGGAAGAAAAATCACCGTGGCAGATGGATCCAAAAGAGTGGACCAGGACCAGCAATGCATAAACAAACAAGAGCCTTAATATCTCAGAAAGTAGTGCACCTAGAATTAATATGTACACTCTCTGCAGTTTCTTAACTCAGTTCTTCTAAAACTAGGCAACCACAGCTACGAAGACAATGGCCACGTTAAATTCTATCTCAACGTGTTATAAAGACCAAAAAGACATAAAAAGCTAAAACAGATTGATATTGTGGTACAAAAACAGTCTCTCTCCTAACAGTCATTGTTAACCCTCATTTTAGCAAGTTGGTAGGTCATTTTCAAAGAACAACTTTATTTTAATTCACGTTTCCTAAGTGATTTAACATGGAGTTCAAAATTGTTAGACAATAGATAGAATTCAAAATCGGAGAAAGGTTAGAAATCATGTTAAAACATCAAGTGATAGATCCAATCGATGATTCATAGTTGAAAGGTAGAGATTTGATTTGTTTAAAAAATTAGTTTAAAATTTAATCTCAATTATGTCAGTGGTCATTCAACCTCTGCAAACTAACATATACTGATACTAATTTTAGTAAATTAACAGATAATACTACTACCATTACCAGTACTCAAAGAAGTTCATTACCAGATAGAGAGAGAGTCAAGAGCCAACTCAGGATTCTTGAGCAAGCCAGCAAGAAGAACAAGTATCTGAAAATACCAAGTCTCCAAACAAAGCATCACAGCCGAAGCAACAGACAACTTGAAAAACCCGTACAATCCAGAAAACGCTTGAGAACTGAATCCAACCCAAGTATACTTACATTTTTCACTCTTCATCATATACACAAACTGACCAACCACGATTATCCACCATGATAAACTGAGCACTAAAGAAGCGCCCAACAAACCAAGCCCACTTTTATACACAGCCAGCCAGCTTAGAAGGAGATGAATAGCTAGAGTAGCTGCAGATATATACGCACTTGGTGCCACTATACTTTGAGCTTGAAGAAACTTTTGGATGGGAAAGTTAATGGCATAGGCAAATATCTGAGGAATCAAGCCATATACAAAGAGTGCAGCGGCTGATGCGATGCTGGGAGATTGTCCTAGAAAAATCAAAATGGGTTTGGACAAAATGTAGAGAACTGAGAGAAGAACTCCAGTTAGAGAGAGAAGGATTGTTGATTTTTGTAGATATATGCCTAGCATGTCGTATTTTTGGGCGCCAAATGCTTGTCCACATAGAGTCTCCACTGCACTCCCCATGCCTAACTGTTTGATGAAAAAAGAAAACTCCCATTACTCTTGTTCAATCTGAGAAAGAGTTGAACTTTATTTGATTGAACAATATCTGGATTTATGGGTATTCTTTGGCTTTGGATATTTTTTACGATCCGAGTGTTTTTGAAGATTATACGAAGTGTACGACAGTAAAAAAGAACGCACCATTAAACCATAAGCAAATATTTGGATTCCGGTGTTTCCTAAAGAAGCAGCGGCAAGCTCAAGATTTCCGAGGTGGCCGGAAAAGATCTGGGTAGACATAGACATAATATAGTTAATCATATAAACAAGAACAGCTGGTGCAGCCAAGTAGAGCAGAAGCTTTAGTTCGATCCACGTTGCAGAGCTAAAACGCTGCCAAAATGGCAGCTGGGTATCAGACAGTATGCGTTCAAGGTCGCTGCTAGGCTCAGCCTTTTGGCCAAACGACTGAGACGCCGGATTCTCCGGCTCCAGAAAAGGCAGTTTCAGTGACGCCTCCATTGAAGCTCGGAATAAATCTCCGATGGATAAAAAACATGCAGAGCCGGAGGACTCCAATGGCGGAAACGGCCAGGATGGAGGAGGATTTCTACACGTCTTTCTTCTCAATTAAGAAGGTTTTCAATCAAAGGTTTTAATGGAATGGATGGTGCTGGTTTGTACAGACCAGGCCATGAAAATGACAGGTATCAATCAAATAGAGATGAGAGATAAACCAAGTTTGGCTGACTGGAAAAGTAATATATCATAAACAGATCAATATATTTCTAAGAAATTAGAAACTTTTTTAGACAATTTGGACGCATTATATTGGTGGAAGAAGAACTCAGATAAGTATCTAATTTTGAGTGCAATAAAGGGAGATATATTTATCCTTCTGATTTCTATGTGTTGATAATCGATCAATAATAATCAAAAAAAATAAAATAAACGTAAAAACACGAGGACACCAAGATTTATATAAAAACCCTACAAGAGGAAAAATCACAAGTAAAAAAAAATTAAATATAGAAAAATTGATAACTCTTCAAAAAAAATTATTTTTAGGTTAATATTTATATATAAATATTACTTGATTCGAGTAAATACTGATTTATTTATGTCAAAATTATATGAATTGTTACAAGTTGCTATAACATTATCTGTTTTAAATAATTAAATAATTTTATATATATTTCTAAAAATATCAGTTTATTATAAAAAATAATTGTTAATATCATGTAGAGGATGTCAACTGGATTACACAAATAAAAATTAAGAAGATGGAGCAAAAAGATTTAAATTGGTAACCAATAGGAAATACCGTTAAAGACGGCGACAAAAGAGAAAATTATAAAATTCAAGGAAGGAAAAATTGAAGAGAATAAAAGAAGAGATTGATGTCAAGAAAATGAGAGCTAAAAACAGGGGTTTTTCAATTGGGAGAAAAAAATCCCGAGGATAATAAGTTGTTGTCTTCTAGATTTCTTTAACTTTTGTTCTTGGATAACGTCTCTTATGGATATTCTTGATACAATTGTTTTTTTGTATTTTTATGACCATGGGTTAAAAACTTTTTTTGGTTATAAGATAAAATACTTCTTCCAACAATTTTATTGTTTGCTAAGATTGTTTGTTTTTATTCGAATAATTTATTATGATAATTATGGTTGAATTCAATTTATATCGACGGACAATTCTGATTATATATGTTCTTGTTATATTAAGAAATAAATAAGAATTATGAAATGCGTACTAAATTATACGAATTGAATTTTACTATGTTGTTAACATTCAATTTGTATGGCTTTTAGAATAGGACAAAATTGAGATTCATATTAATCTTCCTCTGTCTATAAATCGAAGAGAAGATTAAAATGCACCGCCAAACAATTCCAAGGAATCTTGGTATTTATTAAATTCTTGATATTCGAACAAATTGTTATAGCAATACGTGGATTTAATAGTGATATTTACAAGAAAATCAATCTTGATAAAGTTTCTCAAAATCGAAACAACTCATTTTTAATTTGATTTGTTATTTTACATTTCATTTAAAAATCAAATTTGTTATTTTTACATCTCGGATTGTCTTACGCAATATAATTCAATTAAGTTTATCTTCTTGGGTTCGATTCGTAGTTCTCTTTATTACTTTGTTAACGATATGTGCACTTGCGTTAGGTATAAATTTTCACTAACAAAAATCAAGGTATAATGAGTTTTGCAACTCAAGCATTAATATATGGAGAAAACATAAAACTCTAATATTAATATACGGGCTCAACCCGGCTCTCAACTAGAATTCTAGTCACACCGAACTCTAACAATATTTACATTGACACGAATTTCACATGAGAGATCTAATGCAGGCTACTTAACCTAACCTAAAGCGAATCACACTAAACTCTGACAATTTATATCTTCAAAGAAATTCTGATGCAAAGAAACGAATCTGCAAAACTCTATTAAAAATTAACTTCCTCTTCCACAAAGACCCTTGATAGACCAAGTCATCAACCAATACCGATCAAATTTAAACTCTACTTAAACTTGAGAGACATATTCGAAAAGAAATCACATTTTCTCCTCTATGACATCGCTAGACTATCAAAGTTGTCACAACGTGTTAAAGACTCCACACAAGAATCGTTACCCTCGAACACATTCAACGCATAACCCGCTATATCGCCTCGGAATTTTAACCTTTCACTTGGTTCTACCTTTGACCATACATGATGTGCCTCAAAGACCCATAACAATCTTTGGTATATCAATACCACTCTGGCGTGAAACTAAAATTAATGACTGAACATCTGTAATTTGCTGATTTACTGGCTCTGATATATCCTCGGATCCCAACATGAATTTACTCAAGAACTAGACTTCTTCTAAGTCTTTTCAACTAATTACTTGAAAGGTAATTCACAAACTTAATAAACTTATCACATGTCCCTTTAAAACCCAGTAACACATACAAATTTGCAGATTTCATGTGTCCCTTCAACATGACGAGAACACTCCTATTGATTTTCACAACTACACTTACAACGTTGTACTTGTACCCTTTCACATCTAGAATACTCAACGAGATCATATTCTTTTTCTATTCACGAACATGCTACATATTATCGCTGTCCTCACAACTTCATCATCAAAAATCCTAATTCTGATGGTACCAATCCTAACTATCTTATAAGATGTGTTATTACCATTAACACAACACTTTCTGACACTGTTTCATATGTTGAAAATTAATTTTGATTGTAACTCATATGAAATGAAAAAGTTGTATCCAGAATCAAATCATTGTTTGTCTAATTTTTTCTCTGACACAACAAGAAGATCTCCATAACCATAATCTTCTTCTGCGATAACAGCATCACCGAACGTCATCGGTCGCTTCCCCTTCTTAACAACTCTCTTAACATTTTACAATTACTAGTACTCAGATTTAATGTATCCTTTCTTCTTACGGAAGTAACAGATTTTATCTCGGTTCTTTAACTTTGACCTGTCCTTCCAACCCTAAACAACATCACTGGGGCTTTGTTGTTTGACTCTCTTGTTCATTCCCAAACGATAAGTCCCTCTTCGCGAAACTCAAATCTAATAACAATTTGTTTCATCTTCTCCTCTTATAACAAATAGTCATAAACCTCTTTCAAAGATATACTTTCTCTATTGAATAAGATTATATCTATGAAAGTAACATGTAAAGCAGACAACGAACACAGTAAAATCAACTTCAGATCCTCTTCATCGTACTTGTATCTCATAGTCTCTAAATTCGAAACTAATTTTTTTAATACGATCAAGTTTTCTTCAACTGATAAGAATATAATCATTGCTTCAAAAAAAAGTACTCTTCAGGGTTTTCTTCATACACAACTGCTCCAATTTTATCCATAATTTGGCGACAGTTTTCTCATTTGAAACATCCTGCAAAATTTGATTTGACAAATGCAGACGTATCATATAGGATTTTTCGATCCTTCTGAGTTTTCTTCTCTTCACTTTAAAACAGACATTTTATCGAGTTCAAATAATGCATGGTCTAATTCCACCTGTGCGAGTTAATTTCGCATCTTCATCTGTCATAAATGAAACATCATGTTCCGATATCATAATAAAATATCAAACATGAACGAACTCATCGTTCAAAATAATATCTTCAACAGAATATTCAATTTCCGAATATCCAATTCTAAATATTTGAAATTCAAAAATGATATCCCAACAAAATTGACTCGAATAAATTCTCCAAAATAACCTGATAATTTTCTATTGTTAACTCAACTCGAGAAATTTCAGAATAACACCATAATATTTAATAAATTTCTGAAAACGAAAAATACACCTTTTCCAATATTCCAATCGAAAAAACAAATTGTTGATTTTATTTTTGTCCAAAAAAATTAGAATTCCACAAATCACCCACGAAATTCTTCCACACAGCCCAAAAATCGGAGCTTTGAAACTACCGGCAGCCTACGCTTCTTCGTGTGGCGGTTCCGAACTAAGAACCCTAGACGACCAGGAGCTAATTTGTTCGACGGCAAGCAAGCTTCTGATCGGAGTAGGATCTCTGACGAAGACAGCGTTAGTCGGACTGAAACTTGGGCTGAAAATCGGGTTTTTATGGCAGGGCGTCGGCGACGGTGGACTGATTCGGCTCTGCGTCGGAGAAGATCGGCGGCAGTACTTCTCTGTTCGGCGACGGTCGGCGGCTAAGCAAGCTCGTCTTCTTCTCTCGCCAAAGATGACAGTAACGCGGCGAAACTGTTTTGCCAAAAAACAGTTTCCTTTTTTTTTTTAATTTTCTTTTTCCCACAAAAATTGCAATTTTAATTTCCAAAATTGCCAACCCCAATTTGTTCAATCCGAGCAAGAAACTTTCAACCTTGGCCTGAATTCCCGCAAACAAAATTATGATACCAATTGTTGATAATCAATAAATAATATTAATTAAATAAACAACACGAAAACGTATAAATATCAAAATTTATGTGAAAAATTTTAAACATAAAAAATTTACTATAGAAAAATCAAAATACAATAAATTTCGCAATTCAATAATCAATATATAGAAAAAATAATAAAACTCTAATATTGATATAAAAATTCGATCCGATTCAAGTAGAATTCGAGTCATATCAAACTCTAACACTACGATTGCATTAGAAACTGTTTTCAATTGCGGTGATCGTGTTATTGATGTATTTTGCAATTCAATATTGCCACATACTGCTGCAGTTCTTATATGTACTCGAAATTGACTCAAAACATTCAATCATCGCAAAATTTCTCTTATAATTGATGATGACTTACATAGTTCTATCAGATTATTAGCGAAGGTTTGGTGATTGTACTACCAATTCTATTTTTTCCATAAGTATCATTCTTTATACATATTTATCTTTAGTGCTAAATGTCTTGAATATTTTTAATTTTACATGTAGCAATATTGATGAAAGATTTGAAGAAGACAATGAGTCCATGACTTGACTTGATATGGTTTGGATTTTGGATTAATGAATTATGATTTGGAAATGTTGTTTGAAATTTATGGTTTCCAGCCATAGTTTGTTATTGATGTTTAGATTTAAACTATTTTGATGGTATTATGAATTTGTTTTTCAAATTGATGTTTTAATATTAGTAATGTATGTTTAATTGGATGATTGATTTGTACTTTAAATTAAAGTACAGTGATGTTGCATGTTTAATGCTTTAGGTTTAATGGTGTTTAGATTAGATGTGAATTTGGGATAAAAGAAGTATGAATTTTGAATTTGTTTTTTGTTTATTTATAATTTTGTCAAATATTTTCCATTTTTTAAAATTTAAAGAATATGTGTATATTTAATTTGGGACAGGGTCAGATTCGGAAACTCAAGATTCTTGGTCTAGTCTCTAACTCCAAGACTCCAAGGACCCGTTGGGCATGGGCGAGTCTTGTTTCTACAGTGGAATCAGACCGAACCGATCTGTACCCATCCTTAATTTCATCAACGATATTAGAGTCAAAGTTAAGCTAAGAATTATGATTGATAAGGACTTCAACTTTCAAAGAGAGAGATTGTGGCAACTCTCATATGAGGGCAAGAATAGTTGCGGGTAGAGCCAATATCAAGATAGTTACATAATTTGTCCATCTTTTAAGAAACGTGTGAAAAGATCAATGCATAATTGCATGAATCGAGGAAGTGTCAAAACAGAAGTGTTAGGCTGAACAATTTGACCCTTGAAGAAGACATGATCGCTAAATTCAAAACTAAGTTTATGGTTCACAATAAAAGAGTTCAAATTAAAATTATAAGCCATAACCCACATTAGATATGTCAAAATATACATAGTAATCATATGAACATAAGATGATGAAATAAATTAAATAAAAATATATATATTGTAGAGGAAAGTAAATTGTCCCAGATCCAAAGTTTAAAAGGAAAAACAAGAGAAAATAATAGAAGAATAGTCATACAGATCCCCGCCAAACAAAAATAGAACACTCGAGGAAAATGAAAAGGGATACTCCGTGAAATCAACTACTCTTTATCTTGTGACCATCGTAGTTCTTTTTGGGAAAAATAAGGTAATTAGAAATTCTATTATTATACCCAATGTAATAAAATTAGTTTTTAAAATAAAAATAGAATCTATGCATGGACACATTTTATGACTCGTAGATGGTAGCTGAAGAACTAGTTTCATGAACTATTGGTTAAGAAAATATAAAAAATATTGTTACGTACGATATCGTGGTCGTATAGAAAATTGGTTGAAAGTCAAATGTCTCAAGTATTTCTTTCTAACAAACTCGAAGAAAAAATACTAATCTATTCAACCCAAAATTTTGAAATTCCACTCCCTAACGACACAACCATTTACAAATAGTTTTAATGAAAAGATATTAATTCATGGATCTTATACATTGATATTTGGAGGCGTAAAACAAAGAAACTAACTACCAAAAGACCAATCGATTCGTAACAAACACTCTGACCAGATTTAAAGATTTTCACCTAAGAACATGACATCGTGAGATGTAACAATACATATATTATGTGTAACATGAAACCACTTTTTCACTTAATAGAAGGTGTACAAGAAACAAGTAACCCTAAGCACGGATGCAATACCCCTAAAAACTACATCCAACAAATCAATGAAATATCATACATGGTAAAAGTAAACATGTAAAACCAAAATATATATAGATGTAACTCATGTTGTAGAAATGCAACTATGATGCATCAGCAAATATAGTAAATAAAATTCCTAGCTCCGTAGTAATGATTCTTCTTACTGCTGGGAATTGCATGTTTAGGAATAGGAAACCCCTTCTAAAACTCTAGGGTTGATGATTAGGTCCTATATCGCAAATTGTAACCAAACCGACCAATGATTTTTTGGTCAACGGTTTTGTGGTTTCTTTGTAGATTTGATATTTGAGCCATAAAACTCTATGATACATCATACTCAATGTCCCTATTTTTCGTGTTTGTTTTTTTTTCCCAATCTAGTGTTCAATTTTCAACACCACTTGTGAGATTAATCATAAAAATTGGCCAACAGAAATAGAGTTTTACAACTTGAAATCAAATTGCTCTGAGAAAACTTGAAAACTAAACGTAAATTGACGAAACGATTTAGAAATCACATACTCTCGTAGGCCATTGACTATACATGAAGATTAGGATGTCTTCAGCGTGTCGAAATGATAGATCTTCCTTCTCTCTGCACGGTTCTCTCCATACCTTACTCGACTTCTCTCTTTTCGTCGAATGGACAAGGGTTTCTCCATTTTACATATAAACAAAATATATATATAAAATAAATTTTTAAATCTTAGTTTGTCAAAAATATAAATGTTATCTCAAATTAGCTTTAATTTATCGTCCAGTATTTCATACGATGCAGTAATTTACTAAAGAAATTAAACTTGATCAACAAATAATTCAACCTCTGTAAATGTCAAACGTCTATTTAGAACATTGTTTATTTGCAAAATCTCAGATTTTACCCGGTTGAGTCTTATCTCCACGCTAACAAGACATGTTATAAGATAAGATCCAAAACAGATTCATCTACTCAAAACAAAAGAATAACTTATACCCCTGAACGGTGATCTTCTTGAATCAAAATCTAATATGGTTCCTAGAAATTGAAGGGTCGTTAGTATTGAAACTGTGCACATGCAGAGAAGGTCCATGTGGGGGGTCACTGTGTTTCAGACGCATAGGGCTTGATTGTTTTCACATCACTCCCTCCATTAATGCCAACCTCTTTATTTATTCTATCAATGACGGTGGTCTTCTCTCTCTCTCTCTCTCTCTCTCTCTCTCTCTCTCTCTCTCTCTCT
>CM039523.1:12851936-12865163 GCA_022433055.1 Begonia peltatifolia
CTCTCTCTCTCTCTCTCTCTCTCTCTCTCTCTCTCTCTCTCTCTCTCGCGTTGCTTTATCTTTGTTCCATGCACTGTAAGAAATGGGGAACTGCTTGATCAACAGCGACAAAGTGGTGGCGCAAAACGAACAGGAAAACCCACAAAAGGAAATGGAAGATGCTGAAAAGATTGGATCATCAGGTAGAATGTCCCAAAATACGGAGCCAAAGCTGAGGAGCCAAGATAGTAGAAAGAAAAGGGTGAATTTCAAGTTAGAGGAAGAAAATGTGAAGCAGAAACTGGTGGTGAAATTTGATAACCCAGAGGAGAACAGTGGAAATGAAGCAAATTCTGAGTCAGAGAGGTCAGAAGCAGGATGGGAAATGGAGGAAGTAAGATGTCGTCAGAAGAATGGTGTAGGAGAGAGAGGAGGAGGGGTCGTGAGGGTGAGAGTGGTGGTGACAAAGAGAGAGTTGAAGAAAATATTAAGTGGTGAAGAATTTGGATATTCAAGCGTGGAGGAGTTGATAGCTGGGTTCAAACTGAGAGGAAGAAGGGTTTCTGAGGTTAGAAGCAGGCACACTGGTGGTATAAATGGAAGCTGGATTCCAGCTTTGGAAAACATTCCAGAAGAACGTTGTTGATGACCCAGCCAACTCTCTCTCTCTCTCTCTCTCTCTCTCTCTCTCTCTCTCTCGTGTATGAAAACAAATTTAACCAAATATAGTTTGGCGACTCTAACATAAAACCCATAGTTGTATTTGCTTTTTAGTAGTGAAATATAAAGTATCGAGGATTGAGTTTGCATAGATGGATTGCTTCATAGCATAAAACAAGGGTGTTCACGGATAAGTTCGGTTCGGTTTTACGATAGAACCGAACCAAACCAAACCAATTTATATCAATTCTAGCACTTTTAGATCTGGAACCGGGGTTTTTGAAGGTAGAAACAGCACAGAAATTGTTTTACTATTTTATATTTTATTTGGGTTGGGTTTTCAGTGGACTTTTCAAACGTCAAACTTATCAGCAGTTTATTTCAGATTTGAGTCTACATAATTGATGAAGACCGTTCCCAAAAAATAGAACCGAAATTTGATCCTTTGAATGCAAGTATGGCAGCAGGATTGAGGTCAAAAGGATTTTTGAGAGCTTTAAAATCAGAGTATAACCAACAATCCTAAACGTTTCTTTTTAAGAACATGCTCTACAAAAACATTGGGTAATCAATCCAAACATCAACCTTTTTGGTTTGCGACTGCGAACCAATGCCCTCTGATGAACGTACAACAAATATTAACCTCTTCCAGTCCGATCTGGTGCTGCAAGTTTTATTGTCATTTCTTTGTTCAGCTTGTCTCTGCCTTGATTAATAAGCACGTTGAATGAAGTTGTTGATTTAAGCAATGTTACAAAAGAAATCAGATCAAGCATTCGCAGATGCATTGGAACTTCTCTTATTGAGAGACAAACATGATTGCCTTCACTCAAATTGTCAAAATATTATTGTCCCAAACCGGAATTATTCTTTTTGACGAACAACAGAGTTTGAGTTTACGGCCAATACCACCGATGCCTATTGGGTGATGAGATTGCGAATAACATAGGGAAGTATACCTCCGTGGTCGAAATATGCCAGCTCTACCTGCAAATTCACAATTCAAATGATAAAATCAGTCAGCAGCAAACAATTACGGTCCCTACACGGACAAATAGCTGAAAAATTTAATAGGAGAGTTTTGAAAAAAGAAAATAATATAACATCAACTTGCACAGCCGTTTACTGTGTGAGTTGCACTGCGTAGAATTATCAACAGGCCATACAGTTTGTTTTTTGCAAACAATCTGTTAGCGATATATTTTTCGTATTTTAGGATTAACCCTAATTTCTTCTATTTAAGTCTTACTCCTGTAACTTTGAATGACAGTTTATGATGAATGAATATGTGAGGTTTTGAAACCTTAATTTCCAATCTCTTATTCTCTCTCGACTTCTCCCTCTTTTCTTCCTTCTTCCTTTTTTTCTTTCTCTAAAATTAATTTCTTTTTCATTTTTTCTTCAATTTTCGCTGCCTACATCAAATTGGTATCAGAGTAGGTTTTATTGTTTTCTCAAATAATAAAATCTTGGTTTAAATCTTTAATTTTTCAATCTTTGTTACTGTTCATTGAAGTACTGTTCACAACACGCACTGTTCATCGGAATACTGTTCACCGATAAATACTGTTCATCGAAGCACTGTTCATTAGAATACTGTTCACCAACATGCACTGTTCATCGGCACGCATGGTTCATCGACACTGTTTGTCACTGTTCATATGCACTGTTTATCATTATTCATCAGGGTTCTCGTACTCGTAAACCTTCTTCAAACGACAAAAAAAAAAAGTTTCAATCTTTGCTGCGCTAGCGAGCAAACCGAACAAATCCTGAAGGAGAATCGCAAGAACAGAGAATCTAGTTGCGTATTACTCCGATGAATGGAGTCTTTTCTACTCGGATTGGACCACTTCGTCCCACGGTTCGGTTTTGTTTTATCATTGAAGGGCATTTGTTGACCAGAATCCCCTCGGGTTCCTGCCATCGCTGTTCGTTCTCCAGTCTCTGGCCATCGATCCGTTCCTTCCAAGCCACCATTATTTCTCTGGTGATAATTAACCTAGTAGAAGTCACCGCGTTCTGCCTCTACTATTTGGATGGAATTTTCAATTAGGCGTTAGATTTCACTATTAGCATAGTGAATATTGAAGATGTTTTGTGGGCCAATCTTCTGGGCGTATTTGTCATTGGTGAATTAAGGATTGCTGATTAGGCTATGATGAATTTCTATTGTTACATCAGCTATCTTCGAGTAAATTCAACAAATGCATGAAGTTTTATTCTGATCTTTTATTAATTTTTTTCAATTCTGTTTAAGTCTAAATTATGCTTTAATTTTATTCTTCTGTTGTGACGTACCCTTATCTCTGTTTCGTATACATATAAGCCTCCTTACCTATGCTTCAATTTTGTGGTCTGTCACCAAATTAAACTTGATGTTTTTAACCCACCCGAATGCCCTTTGATTTAAACTACCAATTGATTTAATCTTTGACTGATTATGTCATATTCTCATATTGAACTGTTTCTTGACATAAGCTTTGTCGATCATTTCACCTTCATCAATTAATTGTTTAGTTTGATAATTAATTTTGTGGTGTTATATTTTTCGGCATAATATTTGAGTTTTTCGTTTTATTATTTTAGAATATCAAATTCTTCGTGTTTGCTTTGATAGAATTAACGAAATCATCAAAAAAAATTCTACTCTCTCGTTTGTTAGATTTTGTGTCGTAGTTTATATTATTCATTATAAGCACGGTTTGTTTATTGATCTAAAAAAAAAAATAAAATAAATTATTATTATTAATAACTAAAATTTAATTTAACAAATTAAAATAAGTAACATTGTATGCATTTACGTAGTGGTCGTCAGGTGTCATCGAGTCCTAGTGTTTTAGACATGGATCCTTCCCAACTAGATATCATTTCCCGACAATTATCACAATTGATTAACGACCAACAATAGTTTCGGGAACAGTTAGCTACCATCCAGGTTGAATTGACCATTACTAACGAGATAACTAAAAACCTAGAGAATAGGATAAACATTATAGAACAAATTCATTATCCCTCGAACACAGACAATTCCATATTGTTCCCTAATAGACCCCAACATCATCGACAACGGACTCGACGACACGTGGGACATGACTGTAGAGATAGAGGTTATGGTCGAAAGGGCGATGAAGATCGCTATCGTCGAGAATCGCATTCTCCTAATCACCATAATGAACAACTTTTTCATAATATCAAACTCGATGCTCTTACTTTTGATGGTTGTCTAGATCCCCGTGTCTTTACTCAATGGGTAAAAGATATGGACCGTTTTTTTTATTGGTATGGAGTGCCGAAAAATTGACGAGTTCAATTTGCCAGTTTAAAATTATCTGGTACTGCCCAACTATTTTGGGAGAGCGTCGAAGATCTCCTTGAAAGACGTTATGCACCTCCTGTTAGAAGTTGGGAAGAAATGAAAAGACGACTTCAAGAAAAATACTTACCTCGATCCTATCAAGGTAACTTGTTGGACCAATGGAATGCCCTTGCTTAGGGCAATCGACCAGTCACCGAGTATGTTAATCAATTCGATGAGTTTCGAATGAGAAGTCAAATTGTTGAAGTGAGGCCATGACTCTAAGTAGGTTTCAACAGGGTCGAAGAGATGATCTAAGACACGAGCACATCCTTCGAGGTGTCAACACCCTTGATCTTGCATATTCTCTAGTTCGAGACTATGAGCTAGTCACAAAAGTATCGTATGGGCAAGCGATGTGACAATAAACCTCCCTCAGTACCGATTTCTATTACTTCTAAGTCTCTCCTAGGACCCCCTCCCTCTAATTCTCCTTCGGTGAAAGAAAACAAAGGAAAAAGCGTAGACAATTCGCGAAACTCTTCGCGATTACAATGTTTTAATTGTAAGGGTTTTGGTCATATTTCTTCGAATTACCCTAGCCAAAATTTAGTCCTACAAGAGTGTGAAAATGCAGTTGATGAGACAACTAAAAAACAAATCTATGAACCTAATCTTGAAGAATTTGAGAATTTAGACATTGATAACTTTTTAGGATGTATCCGACCCGCTTCTATGTCTACCCCATTCGAATCACCTCGACTGAGCGTTGTAAGGTGTACACTCACGCAACCCAAAGACGTTGAAGATTGGCGTCGTTATTCTATTTTTCACACTTACATCAAAATCAATAACAAATGTTGCAAAATCATTGTGCATAGTGGTAGCTGCATTAGTGCAATATCTGTAGCTACAGTATCTCGTCATAGGCTTAAATCTGTTCTTCACCCTCGACCTTAAAATGTCTCTTGGATCGACGCTTCCTCCATTTCAGTAAAAGAACGTTGCTTGGTACCAATTCCGTTCTTTGAATATAAAGAACAACTCTGGTGCGATGTTATCCCTATGGATGTTAGTCATGTCATTCTCGGTCGTTCCTGGTTATTTGATTTGGATATCACTATTTATGATCAAACAAATTCGTGTTCTTTTGTATTCCAGGGAAAGAAAATTCATCTTAATCCATTGGCTCCAAATCCAAAATCATTGGAGTCCCCTTGTGCTAAAAAAATCGTTGAACACAAAGGACTAAATGTTATTACTCCTACGGAGTTTGAGCGTTCCCTAAAAAACGATTCAGTGGTTTTTCTCGTGTTAGTGGTAGAGAGTGGGTCAAATCCTCCATTCATAATCTCTGCAGAAGCCCAGTCATTCATCGATGAATTTAAGGACGTTTTTTCCGATGATCTGCCTGACCAGTTACCTCAATTACGAGATATTCAACACGAAATTGAATTCACCCCTGGGACATCCTTTCCAAACTTACCTCATTACAGAATGAACCCCACTGAACATGTTGAACTCCAGCGACAAGTAAATGAACTTTTGAATAAGAGATTTATTCATGAGAGCTTAAACTCTTGAGCAGTTCCTGCTCTTTTGACCAAAAAAAAATGACACTTGGAGAATGTGCATTGATAGTCAAGCCATTAACAAAATTACCGTAAAGTATCGTTTTCTCATTCCTAGACTTGATGATTTGTTGGACTTAATGGCTCATGCTAAGATATTCTCAAAAATTGACCTTAGAAGTGGGTATCACCAAATAAGGATTCGTCCTGGTGACGAATGGAAAACTTCATTTAAGACTGAAGATGGACTTTATGAGTGGTTTGTCATGCCATTTGAACTCACTAACGCCACAAGCACTTTTATGAGAGTAATGACACATGTTCTTAGACCTTTTATAGAAAAAATTTTAGTAGTTTATTTCGATGATATCCTCATTTTTAATCAAACTTTGGATCAATATCGAAATCATAACAAGTTTGCTCAACCCTTCGGTCTTCAAACCTCTATGCCAATGTTAAAAAGTGTGTGTTTTTCACTGAAAGTGTTACCTTCTTGGGCTTTATAGTTTCTACGACGGGGGTATCCCCTGACCCTTTAAAAGTTAAGGCAATTGTTGATTGGCCGGAACCTCAAAGCTTAAATGACGTCCGAAGTTTGAGTTTTGTTGGACAGTAGTAGCATCTAAGGCCTTCAAAATTATTAAAACCCGAATGTCAGAAGCCCCAGTAATGTGTCTCCCCGACTTCTCTAAAGTTTTTGAGGTTGAATGCGACGCATCAAAAGTGGGGATTGGTGGCGTTCTCAGCCAGGAAAGACACTCCATCGCTTATTTTAGTGAAAAGTTAAATGATACCAGCCAACGATATTCCACGTATGATAGGGAATTGTATGCAGTAGTGCAAGCTTTACGCTATTGGCGTCATTACTTGTTGCCTCAGGAATTTGTGCTTTACTCAGACCACGAAGCCCTAAGATATCTCAACTCTCAAAAGCGGTTAAACTCTCGACATGGTCGTTGGATTGAATATTTGCAAGCATACTCGTTCGTCTTGAAACACAGAAAGGGTGTAGAGAATCAAGCAGTTGATACATTAAGTCGGCGCATATCTCTTCTAAATGTCATGTGCGCTAAAATTATCGGTTTCGAAAGACTCAAAAAAGATTATAAGTTTTGCCCTAATTTTAAAGATATTGTCCACGCCTTGAAAAATGGACAAGGCGACGTCAGTAGTGATTTCCATATTGAGGATGGTTATCTTTTTAAAACTAACAAATTGTGCATTCTTCAAACTTCAGTTAGAGAGTTCCTCGTTTGGAAAATTCATGCAGGAGGATTAGCTGGTCATTTTGGACGTGACAAAACGATAGAAGAAGTGGAACGACAATTCTATTGGCCCGGTTTAAAGAAACAGGTGGGCAAAATAGTCAGCACTTGCCGAGTTTGCCAAGTGGCTAAACAAAAACGACAAAACACGGGGCTTTACACACCTCTTCCTGTCCCCAATCGTCCCTGGGAGGATATTAGTATGGATTTCGTACTTGGACTGTCACTCACCCTTAAAAAACATGACTCTATTTTGGTCGTCGTAGATCGTTTTTCAAAAATGGCTCACTTCATTCCTTGTAGTAAAACATCCGATGCATCTAAGGTATCCCGATTGTATTTTAATGAGATTGTCAAACTTTATGGTCTCCCTAAGACTATTGTTTCAGATAGAGATGTGCATTTTACTAGTCATTTTTGGCGAACTCTCTGGCACATAGTAGGCACCACACTAAAATTTTCTACAGCTTACCATCCCCAAACTGATGGTCAAACTGAAATTGTTATTCGAAGTCTTGAAAATTTGTTACGCTGTTTGGTCAAAGACAATCATAGGAATTGGGATTTGATTCTCCCCACCGTCCAGATTGCATATAATACCTCAATGAAGCGTACTATAGGTATAAGTCCTTTTGAAGTTGTTCATGGTTTCGAACCTAAGAAACTCTTAGACCTACTTCCTATGTCACCGCATGCTAATGTGTCTATGTCGGCTGAAAATTTTACACAACATCTTCATGACTTACATATAGAGATCAATAAACAAATAGAGGCTAGTAATGCATCATATAAATTACGAGGGGATCTACACAAATAACAGGTTGAATTTAATATTGGAGATATGTTATGGTTTGAATTCGTCCTGAACAGCGAACATCGGATCTAGTTCTAAATTGCAAGCTCGTAGTGTTGGTCCTTTTAAAATTATAAAGTGAATTGGTTCAAATCCTTGTATCGTTGATCTTCCACCTCATTTTGGTTATCATTCTACTTTTAATGTGGAGGACTTGATTGCTTATAAAGGCCACTTTAATCCGTCTACTGACCCCTTTTTACCTTCATCTATTGATTTTGACCCTACATTTGTTCATTCTGCTTCCCCCACATCTTCTGTCACAACACATAAAAATAAAATTGATACTATTTTAGATTAACAGATTGTATTTACTAATGAAGACGGGGTTCAGCGCTTTTTGGTTCTTTGGGTGGATCGCCCAAATAGTAATTGTACGTGAATTTCGAGAGAAACACTTCAGCACTTGGATCCAGACCTTTTGGAGTTCTTTCGGAGTTATCAGGATCTTCCTTTGCCAAATTCCCAACCTACACGGAAAGACATTCGATCCAGACCTCCGGTTACACAAATGTATGGACGTCGGAAGAAGATTGTTCAGCCGCTTAGCTTATGATTGGGTGATTGAACAGTTTGCTGCTTTGGGTTCCGTCAACTTGACTGAGTGTTTCTTCTACTTCAGGAGAGTTGATGAGGACATCGCTGACATTTTACTCATTTATTTATTTTTTATTTTAATTAAAGTTATTTTTCGTATTCTATGGTTAACCTTAATTTCTTCTATTTAAGTTTTATTATTGTAACTTTAAGAGACAGTTTACGATGAATGAATATATGAAGTTTTGAAACCCTCGTTTCTAATTCCCTATTCTCTTTCAGCTTCTCCCTCTTTTCTTCTTTCTTCATCTCTTTCTTTCTCTAAAATTAATTTCTTTTCTATTATTTCTTCAATTTCTGTTTCCTACGTCAAAAGTCCGACATACAAATGTAGTCAAAGAAATGGAGCAATCATCCTTTCTCTTATGTACTAATTTGAATTAAATAAGATGCAAGAGAAAATGCCGAGTAGACAAAAAGCAGGACAGGTTTGGAATCAAGAGAATTCATGACTTCAATTCATGATGTTTCTCTCTTTTATTCACCACCCAGATAAGCCGGTGATGGAATAAAGAATTCTTAATCAACGCTAATATTACTAGACCTTCTCCCTGATCATGTTTTGTAAGTAACAAATCAAAAACAAGGTGGGCAAGTCACGAAAATGCTAGTTTGTATTGCAGGGTGACCCTGCCTAAGAGGAAAACCAACTCATTTTAATCCTCCAAAAGCACTCAATCATTTAAAGGTAACTTAAAACAAGCTCTACTCTAACCACTTCTGCATTTGTTCCAATCTTATAAATTTGCTCCCCCCATAACGTATTATTTTACTCAACACTTTTGCCAATACTATTTCAATACTCATTAGCCATACACTACTCCATAATCCACATCGCTCACAAATACCCAACCAAAAAAAAAAAAAAAAATGAACAGTGGCAAGTACCTCAGTGTCAAATCGGAGTGTACAGATGAAAGATTTCCCTGTATCGGTTGTGACTGTAATATCTTGACCAGGTCTTATTGCACTGATTTTAGTAGGCAGCTCAATCGAATATCGTTCATGAGCAGTCAATCCCAGTGAGTCAGCATCCTCGCCAGCCTTGAAACAAAGTGGGATGATGCCCATCCCCACTAAGTTACTACGATGAATCCTCTCAAAGCTTTTTGCAATCACCGCTTTAACACCCTATTGCATGCCAGTGTTTTTCAATATCAAAAGATAAAATACTCCAACTTTAAGAAGATAGAAAGAGATGACCAACTAAACGTTCTTATGGCACGAAGTCACTCACCAACAACATTGGACCCTTCGCAGCCCAATCTCGTGAGCTACCACTTCCATACTCAGCTCCAGCCAGTATTATGGTCTCTAGCCCAGCAGATTTGTACCTCTGAGGCGAAAGATTAAATGAACCTTTAGTCATTGTTATCAAAGTAAATGATTATAATTGATGCAACGCTTACGAATCATAAACTTCTTGTTTACGTGACAACACAAATTACATCTCGGAAAGAGAATTCCAAGTTTTGAAGCCTGAGTAGGAAACATCACAATTACATTCAATTCAGTAGAGTTCTCTTAAAATATAATATTCTGAACGGTATGTGTGTTATTACCGCTTTAAGACTGCATAGGAGGGTATACATAGATTATACTATTTGCAATTATAACTAGGTTATGCAATCTACCTGTAGTGAAGGGGGACCAAATGAATTTTTCAGTTCAGACTAATAATGCAAATTGAAACTGAGAAAAATACCTCTGCTGCATCAAACACAGAGAGTTTCTCCCCGGAAGGAATGTGAACTGTTTTGGGGCCAACTTCTCCATTCAAGAGCTTGTTAACAAGACGGATGTTAGCAAAAGTTCCCCTTGCCATTATCTCATCATTGCCACGACGACTTCCATAAGAATTGAAGTCTTTACGATCTACACCACGCTCGAGAAGGTACTTCGCAGCTGGACTGTCTTTGTGAATGCTCCCAGCAGGAGAAATATGATCCGTAGTGATACTGTCTCCAAAGTTCAAAAGGCAGTAGGCATCCTTTACACCATGTGCCCCAGGGGGATCCATGGTCATGTGCTTGAAGTAGGGTGGCTCATGAATGTAGGTTGAGTTGGGATCCCATGAGTAGAGGCTGGCTGCTGGTACTGACAGCTGATTCCACATTGGGTTGCCTTTTGTGATAGCCTCATAAGTACTTTTAAACATTTCAGGCAACACGCTCAATTGAACAGCCTATTCAACATGTGACGTTAGGTTATTTGATCAACTTGTATACTAAAGTTTATAGAACTGCGTCCCTATTTATGTCAGATATAGTTAACTTGTTTATTAAATGTTAAATAAAGTTTTCAGCGCTAATAATTACGAAAGTTAAATTTCCCTGCCTTTGCTGTTTTTTCATTAAGCTATTCCATTAACTTGTGCAAGTTTATAATACAACACACTTATTCATGTCATATAAAGTTCTTGTTTCAGACATTGTTAAATGCTAACAATTACAAAAGGGAAATTTCTCTGCATCTGCTCTTTCTTTGTTATGTTAATTCATCAACTTGTGTACAGAAGTTTGTAATACAACACAATTATCCATGTCATATAAAGTTCATGTTTCATACACTGTTAAATAAATTTATTTACCTCAGCTATTTCTTCTGTTGATGGCCAGATATCCGTAAAGTAAATTTCTTTCCCATCCTTCCCTGTTCCAATTGGCTCTTTCTCAAAGTCAATATCAACCTAGGAAAAAACCCAAGTTACCCCACACCGATGGATCAGGTTAATATTTCATATTTCATGATGAAAGAAAAAAAATTTAACCTATAAATACATAGCAACAAAAATAACCTAGTTTTCATTTCTCATTTCCATGATTTAACATAAATCATAAACTATGCTATTAAAATGATAATCCAAAAGAATGTCAGAGTTCATAAAATCCGCTAGCAAACTGTTTATGCTGTTCATTTAACTTTAGGCTTCATGTGAAATAGGAATTAAGCAGGAGCTGCAAATAATTTTCCTGGTGCTTATGTTCAATAACACCATTATTCATTCTGTTTATAATCAATTTGTATCTAGGCAAAAAAAAAAGTGAAGCTTCTATCTAAATCACAGTAGCTATGAGATGCAAGCTATCAGACAAGAAAAAAACACAGAACACACCCACACACACAACAGCACACCCACACGTTTGAGTGTGTATTTGTCAATGAGCACGCGTGAGTGCGTGTGTGTGTGTATATAAATAGAGTGCGTTTGTGTGTGCATGTTTGTGTCCGTATAAAAGAGTGTGTGCATGTTTGCGGGCATATATGTCAATGTGTGTGTGTGTGTGCACGCGGGGGCATATATGTGTGTATGTGTGTGCGTGCGCGGGCATATATGTCTCTGTCTAGAGAGAGTATTGCATTTAAAAGCTAATACTGATCCAACCAACATCCACAAGCAAAGTCCCTCAAGAAATAAGGGTGACTCCAAATAAAGGAAATAAATGGAAAATAGTTAGAAAATGGAACTTTCATGGTGGACATGAAGTCTGATATGGTCGAGAATCATAATAGATTTTTTTTGTAATGATATAGTGAGCATAATAAAGCACTCATAGCATGATAAATATCTCCAACTAAATCTCGTGTCTTCTTCAATTTTATGCATAAACCTTTCTTTTACATTTTAAGGTGTCTCATAATTGACTATCTACAGCATACATTGCATTCAGTTTTTAAATTGAAGAATATCCATACAAAGAAATGTGGTAAAAGCAAAAAGTACCGTGCCAGCCAATGCGTATGCTACCACCAAGGGAGGTGAAGCAAGGTAATTTGCCCTGGTCAACGGATGTACTCGACCCTCAAAGTTTCGATTTCCAGAGAGTACTGCAGATGCTACAATGTCTGCATGAATAAGCAAAGTAAGATGAAATTAAAGTTTCAGCTTTGGGTCTTAGAAGAAATAGAAAAAAAAAAAATTGTATATACTGTACAGAAGATAAAAGACGACCCAATGCGTTCATAGATCTGATTAATACTTATCAGCTTTGTAATGATATAAAGTTTAGAGAAACTTTACTTTACCATTTTCTGAAATAGCAGAAGCGACCGATTCATCCAAATCTCCTGAATTTCCAATACATGTTGTGCATCCATATCCAACTATGTTAAAGCCTTGCTGATTCAAATATTTTTGTAGCCCACTGTACCAAGTAAATTTAAATTATATAAAAAAATTCAAGTTTTCATTTTCAATTTGTTTTATGTTTTCAGGTGCTCAATCTACCATCTTACTTAGATTCTTATAAAAAAATGTTAAGAAATAAATACCTCTGTAATAAATATTTCGTGACAACCCCTGAGCCGGGAGCAAGACTTGTTTTTACCCATGGTTTGACCTAATTTTAGATTATTTAAAGGGTTAGAGATGGTATATTTTTGAGCTAAATTTGACTTTTACATGAGGAAAGCTTCTGAGGGATGACATTGCCGAAGTAAAGGAAATTGAGAAAAAAGAAGGGAAAAAGAAATTAGTGGGAGGAGGTCAATCTCCCAATTTCCAAGCATTCTTTGAAAAACTATACCTCCAAACCAAGCTCACACGCCTTCTTTGCTACAAGAGCAGCTCCTAACATGACACTGGGGTTTGATGTGTTTGTGCAGCTTGTGATTGCTGCGATCACAACACTTCCATGCTTGAGCTCAGCTGGCTGCCCTTGAAATGAAAATTTTACAACTTTTTCCTGTGACGCTTTTGGAATGGAAAATCCCTGAATACATGGTGAAAGATTAAGAACGAACTGTACACTGGTTGACTCAATAAAAAAAAGTTAGCTTTCATAAAGCAATGTCCCAACCTTAAAGCCGACTTTGCTATCAAGACAAGAGTGCCAGTCAGCCTTCATTTCTTTTAATGGTACACGATCGTGAGGTCTATTAAGATATAAAGTTAGGAATGATTATAGAAGGGTGGGTTAGTAATAAACACTAATCTTGGAAACGTGTGAGTAGAGATCAGTCACCTCTTTGGTCCTGAAATACAGGGCTCAACATCTGCAAGGT
>CM039523.1:12865173-12895925 GCA_022433055.1 Begonia peltatifolia
ATACCATCCCCTGCAAGCACATACAAATACCACATCCGCACTTTGGCTTTAGTATTTGAATAAAAATCGACTAAACTGCAGTCAAGAAAACTAAATTACCATAGAATTCAACAAATTTCCCGACAACGCCATGCTTCCTCAACATTTGTGTAACCGTTAAAACCAAATCAGTAGCTGTAACACCATCACGTAATTTCCCAGATAACTTAAACCCAACAACGCCAGGTAACACCATACTCATTGGCTGTAAATTTCAATTATTGTGCCATTAGGAGATGTATAGAAAACTTTCAAAAAGACAATTTTAAGTGAATATAGCAGGAATGATGCAACGACGTATTTTCTCGGCAATAGTGCAATATTACCTGCCCAAGCATTGCTGCCTCGGCTTCAATACCTCCTACACCCCAGCCAGCTACTCCTAGCCCATCAATCATAGTAGTGTGAGAATCAGTTCCAACGACACTATCAGGATACAGAAGACCTTCAGTGTTGAAAACCACTCTTCCAAGATATTCAAGATTAACCTGATATTCACAAATACTTATCAACTCCAAAATGCTGAATTTTACATATTAGAAAAGGACAAAAAGTTAATAAATTCTAAAATAAAAAGGACTATTTTATTATATTTGAAGTAGCAAGCCAAAAATTCATCCATCGAGCCATTCTAGCATAAAAATGAATGAAATAAAAGGGAAGAATACTAATCAACTCTAAAATTCCATTTTACTTATTTAAAGAGGTACTAGACACTTCAACAGTCTCCTTTCCATTTTACTACATTGAAAAGTAACAAACAACATCACTCAATCAAGCCATATCAGCAAATAGAAGAAAAAACTAGTAACTAAAACATCAGTAAATATACAAATCAATGTTATGCATGCAAAATCGTCAATCAGTATTTGATATCCTCATCGCATCACCTGAGACTCAAAAAAAAAAATTAATTGTGAGACTGCATCCAGCCCACTTTTTACCTGATGAACAATACCAGACCCAGGGGGAACAACAAGCATATTACGGAATGCAGTAGAGCCCCATTTAAGAAAAGCAAATCTCTCATTGTTCCTTTGAAATTCAAGTTCCATGTTAGCCTGCACTGCATTTTCCGACCTTGCTACATCTACTTGTACTGAATGATCTATGACAAGATCAACAGGAACCTGCAAGCCAGAATTCACCTAGAATTAGACAACGCAAGACAACTGAAAAACAGGCCAAACCCAAAAATATACTCACATATACAGCTTAATATTTAACCTTCAAAATAGCATACAATCCTTAAATGCCAGCGGCTACAGATGTACTTGGAACATTCTACTTAAAAGCATGGAATATATGTTTATTACAATGGCTCAGACATAAATTTCTATAAAATGACAGGGCAACAAATATACAAACACTTTTTACTCATAAAGTATTGAGATAAAGTACTTAAACAATAGCATCATCTGAATTTTGAGAATAACAGACTAACTAGCAAGAAGATCTTATTTTCCGTGTCAAGATGTCTAGCTTCAAAGTACTGAAACAAATGCGCACGCCAATCATCGTGCATTTAGCAATATGATTTTTTTAGCGGCTAAGTGGATGACCATGTTGTGTGAAAAGAAAAAAGCGCCAAGCATAGTCTATACTCTATAATGAATATAAAATAGAAAATCACTAACTGGCAACACGTAAAGGAAGAAAACACGTACCAAAGGATTGATCTTTTGAGAATCACTTCCAAGTTTATTCATGGCATCACGCATGCAAGCTAAATCAACCACTGCTGGCACTCCAGTAAAATCCTAAGAGCACATGCACGAAACCGAAAATTTGAAAAAAAAAAATGTTTACATCAACTTGACATCTCACAGAACTAGCGACGTACCTGCAAGAGAACACGAGCAGGTTTGAAGGGAATTTCAACTTGCTTGGGAGAACTGTTCTCCCAATCGATGATTTTCTCCACATCCTCCTTCTTCACTTGAAAGTTGTCGCAATTACGAATGGCAGATTCGAGAAGAATTCTGACCGAGTATGGCAACTTATCTGAATGTCATAAAAAGACATATTATTACGTTCGTCGCACAAAAGGAACTGGCAAAGTAAACCAACGATGAGTCATGCGGCGTTGTTTTCTTTTTTGCCATGTTTGTTGAATAAGTTATAGAAAATTACCAATCCTCGGATCGTTCAAAGAAGGAAGACTGTAGAACTTTCCAAATTCACCACCTCCGGGCTTTGGAAGACTGGTCAAGTTTGCCTTGAAAGGATTTTCAGAAGCTGAAAAGCACAGATATAGTAATAACAGTCAGGAAAGCTGGACAAGAACGAACTCCTCCCGTAATTCAAAAAATGAATGATACTCCATCGCAGTTGCGATACAGCTGGTCCGATCCACAAGGTGAAATGGTTAAAATGGAAGTAAACATGAACTCAAAAGTGAGCTTAGATGCAAGCGAAAACAATGTCCGCATCATCCTTGTAATCAAATGTTTGGCACAATCGAGAAAGACGATATCTTATGAGCTTCGTGACTTCGTCAGAAGAAAAACAATTAACATGAAAAATATCTTGTTCTGAATAAAATATTTTCAAAATAAGCAGCTGTTTACCCATAGTAGCGATCTTCCTCTCAAACTGTTCAATCACGGGAGCAACAGCTCGGATCTGAGCACGCAGACTAACCGGAGACCGCCAATCAACACCGTGACTCCACCGCGGGACAGGACTGCGGAGAGATTGAACACCGGAGAAGAAGCTCAGAGATCTATAACTGCTGGTCAAAGAATGAGAAGGAATAGTTTTGGACGACGAAGTAGCAAAAAATCTAGAAAGAATGGACGTTGAGAAAGGCCTAGCCCTTGCTGAAGCTCTGAGAAGCGAAGAGGTGGAGGACGAGGCCGTTACATACATGGCGTGGGATCACGCATTCATATAAATAAGCCGATGCTAATGGTCAGATAAGGTTTGAATTCAATGTCTATGATCAAGATTGGGGATGGCCAGATGCGTTTCCATGTTGCCTCTGACTGTGCTTGAACCCATCTCTAGAGAGAGAGAGAGAAAACGACAGAAATACAGAGAGAAAAAGACAGCGGCGTGTGGATTGGAGCAGCTATGGAGTGTGACCTAGGGAAATGTGCCGCCGCTTCTGCTTCTACTACTACTTCTCGGAAATGGGCTGGCTCGCTGGCTGGGCAGCTGAGAACAAAAGAGCAAGTCACAATTATGGAGTCAAAAATAAATCATCGTCTACGGGAAGGTGCACCGAAAGTTTTTTTAAATTCCAATGAAAACGACAATTTTAAGATGTTGATCCATCGATCTAATTTTACCTTGTTAGACTATATTTAAAGGCTACTTATACATTCATATTTTAATTACGAGTAATGCAAAGTTTACCGTATAATTATATGTTCTAATTTTATCTTCTCACGTAAAGCTTAAACGTCACTCGCTTGATAATTAAGATAAATATAAAACTAATAATTGTCACGTCAAAAAATAAACTTATACTGTATAATTAAATAGTAAACTTAACATTACAACGAAGATGTCCGAAAATAGTTTAATTGCAATTAAATATTAGATAGTATTATGTTTATCCTTTAATTTTACTTTATATATTTTTACGTAATATTTATTAATTAATATAATTAATACAATAAATTATAAATAATTAAAATAAATTATTAGTTATACCGAGTGTTGAGTTAGACAATAAAAATTAGAAAGTAAAATTAGAGGATAAGGTAAAATTACTCCCCATACTTTGATAATAAAAATTAAATTGTTTTAAAACTGTAACAATTTGATAAGTTGCAAAAAGTATATTTTAAATAATACCACTTAGAATAAATATAATATAAATAAATAATTTAAGAAGGGTAATTTAACAAACATTCAAACAGCTAACAATGATTATGAAAAAGGTAAGTTTACAAGTCCAAACTAGGTGGGTATAGATCTGATTTGGTTGGTTGGAGGGCTTGATTGGGCCAATAATGATGCTCTCACGTGTCAATCGGATTTTATTTATTATTAAATGAGATGTAGGCTCCCACCCACGTGGCATGGAGGGGACAGCCAACGATGATATATATAAAGAGATATTTCACGCACGTGCCACGTTCCAAATTTACAATAAAATATAATCTATTTGTTTGTTAGGGAATGACTCGCGGGTTTGACTTCTTTTATGCGATTCCAATAGAGTAAGAAGCCGGTAGACTGTTAAGTAAGAATGCATATACAAAATCTCACATTATTTACGTATTGCAATTTACAAGGGTTGATGGGTCAAATTTGTGTGTTCCTTCTGCTTGTTATTCTCAATGTTTCTCTGCTCTATAATCATCCTAAACTGAATTTAAACCAACACAAAATTGAACGTAAAGCTATAAAAATTGAAAATTGAAATTGAATTGAGAAGAACTAAAAAATTAATCAAAAATTGAACCGCAACGTAGTTTTGTTCAGTTCGATTTCAATTTTTTTTGCCTAAAAATGAACTGACTTGTTTCGATTTCAATTATGTTCAAAATAACCAAGTCCATTCCACCCTTATTGACCAGTTGAATGAACTTCACCCACTATTTTTCTTGAATCTCATGCATAAGTGGGAATCGAAACCTATGAAACCACGTCAATTTTGGCTCTTTTTTCTAATTGTATCTCACTATCAAGCAATTGAATAGGTCAAGCCAAGCTACCCTTTCCATGAGCCGAGCTAGGCATCTTTTTTTTTTTTTCTTTTTATTTAGGGTTTTTTAATTTTAAATCTAAGAGTATGATTTTTTTTTTAAATCCTTAAAATTTACTATTCATCAAACAAAACGCCAAAATATCGTAAATAGACAATTTAAACCTGGAGGTACAGTCGATTTGACTGTCCTCTAGGTTTTTTGCCATGTGAAAGGACGGACGGTTCAATTAGATCGACCGTCCTTCCTCCTATTATTTAAGGAGCTCTCTTTTTTTTTTAAATCACACTAAAAATTTTCAATACTCTCTCATTTATTTGTTTACTCTTGACATATTTCTCCGCATTCAACTACTACATATGCAGTTTTTTTTAACTTTATCAAAATTTATTTATAATGTCATATTTGCATAGCATATAGACTTTTGTTCTACGTGAACTTGACAGTATTTTGTCATGAAATTTTAAAATGAAAATTATCAGAGGGAGTTTGAGCAGGATTTGTGAAAACGCTAAATTAATTATTGCATCAATATCAACTTTAGAGGTTATGAGTCATCGGGAATCAAAGACAAGTTTGACAGCATCGGCCTACGCGAGGTCTATGCATTGAATGACGCTATCTGCGAGAGAATAGTTCATTTATTCTACACGACTTTGACAGCAACAAGGAGAAATGGAGTTTTGACTAATTTGAGAATGTACATCATTGGTACGAAGCTTATGATACGTCAAGAGACGGTGAATAAAGTGTTAGGATTTGCCATAGAAGGGGCGGAACAATATTATCATGTTTCCAAAAACTGTTCTTTTTTCACATTGTCCAAGGAAGTAGAGTTTCTACGGAGAATTCATAGAAATTCTAACATTGGAGTGTTCGTGAAGCTACGATTGAGAGATTTGAATGTTAGAAGTCGGTTTCTTCGCAACATGTTAACCCACATTCTTTTGCCGCGAGATGAACATTGAAATCTCGTGAGCTGCATGGACTTGTATGTCTGGAGAAGCTATGCAACGGAAAATCTTTTGACCATGGTTTCTTAATTTTAAGTCACATTCATGAGATCGGACGAACATCTAGGACGAATCTTCCGCACGCGACACTAATTCTGAAGATTATTGAGCGAGCTATAATTCAACTACCAGTTGGCGAACAGAGATCAGCTCACAGATCTACCGACGTATTTGGCAGGACTCATTTGATATAAATGAACCTCGTGGAAGTTGACGGGGTTTGGGTGGTGAAGAATTATCAGGGAGCATCCATCTCTCGGTCAGTACCGATGGAGCAGACCACATTGTCATCATTGACCCTCGCAGGAGGAGGAGGCTAGTAGATGAGACACAAGACAGTATCTGCAGCAGATGTATTAAATGCAGCACATGCACTAGTAGTACATGCAGTAAGTGCTTGAGTTCTAACAGAGTCAGCAGCGGAACATCCAGCTCATCATAAGCTGAGTCGATGAGCTCGCTGTGGAACATAATAGAGTGATCGCATTCTAGAGAGAGATGAACGAAATGTTTTAGCGTTGGATGGTGAACAACGGCAACGACGAAGATGACGACGACCCACTGGCGTAGTTTAGTTTAGTTTTTGTATGTAAATTTTATGTACTTTAATTTTATGTTGTGTAGTTTATTTTTGTAATAATGTATCTTTTAATATAAAGTTTTTTTAAAAAATTATATAAATTTAATAATAAAAATATAAAATTATATATTTTTTAAAATTTGTTGATGTATTTAAATATAAACCTATAAGTTACCATAATTAATTATTTTCAATTTGTTTGAAATTTATTAATATATTTAATAAATTTTTTTATTAAAAATAAAATAAAATAAATTGTTCATATATTTAGAATTTAGATAGAAACTGTTAAAAATATTTAAATAAAAAAAATACTTCATAAAAAATTTAATTTCTGTTACTTTACTATATTTCAATTTAACACCATGAATTCTTTTTTTAAAATCTCTAAAATAAATGATAAAAAAAAAAACTTTATACATAACCGTTGAACGGGAAAAAATATTATCATAGTAAGCAAATAATTGAGAGAGTATATTGAAAGTTTTCGATGTGATTTGAAAAAAAAAATATTTTTAAATAGGAGTAGGAAAGATGGTCAGGCTATACCTCCATATTTAAATTGTTTATTTACGATATTTTGAGATTTTGATCGATAAATAATAAATTTAAAATTTTTTTTTTTAAAACTTCATACTTTATAATTTAAAAAAAAAAAAACACTTTTTATTTATTTTTAGATTTCATAGCTCCACTAGGTTAATTAAACTAGTTTGCTCATCGTGACTAGATCCATCTCTAAATATTTTTTCGAATTAGGTTAGACTCTTGGTCTTAACTCATATCAAATCGATAGAGATATGAAACCGAGTTGGAAAACTTAAAATTACCTTTAAATTTTCAAATAATCAAAATTAAGGATTTTAAATACAAATCGTGCTCCAGCAAAATCGACGTCAAACCCTTCCTCAAAATCGGCGTGTGAAGCTTCCCAAGCAATTTCCGCCTTCCGGCAACTTTTCCTCTTACCAACGATTTTTCTATGCTCTGTGAAATTTCGATCCAAATTGTTCATTCAATGATTCCAGAGCTCCTTCTCGAACGAAAGAATGTTCCATCACAAAATTGTTCCTCGCAATGAAGCGAGAAGCGAGATGTGTGATAATATTTCTCACTAGGCTCGTACACGTTAAAACCAATCAATTCATTCACAAATTTCCGGGTGTCCAGATACATAAATCTTCACTGAAAAATGTTGTGTGCAACTCATATTAGCATAAAATAACCTAATACATCTCTTACAGAGTAAATAATAACATGATTCTCCAAATTGGCCTCGTAATGAAATCGACTTTTTTGGAGTTCCAAAATTTGTAGAACAAACCGGATTGATGTTCGACCGACTTGTGTCGGAGTTGAACCACGTGGTGTCGGCGGACTTTGCGAGGGACCATTCTTTCATTTGAGAGGGAGCTTTGGAGCCTGAACAATTTGGATCCAAATTCGCGGGAAAGAGAAAAAGTCAGCAAGAGGAGGAAAAGTCGCTAGAGGAAAGGGTTAGGGTTGCAAAATTGGGGGGCAATCGCTTGGGAAAAGTCATGTGGCGATTCTAAGGAAGGGTTTGGCGTCGATGTCGCCGGAGCACGATTTGGGGTACACTGCGCGCGAGGGAGTGGAATGAGCTTCCATGCCTTTTTATAGTCGCGGAGAACGGGAGCCCGCTCTCTCTCATTTTAACGTAGAAATGGGAGATCGAGAGGACTTTCTTGACGAGCGGCGTCAGATGATTCTGATACGTTCGTTGGCATGACCGAGGAGTTTCCTATTTCTGCTCTGATGGCCTGCGGACCCCAATTTCCTCAGAGGAAGAAGCTATTGGCTACCAAGTCTGTTTGGCTGCATAGCCCGAGTCCGCCGCCAGCTTTGCCGGCCGATTCCGCCTCATTAATTTTGGTAGAAAAAAATGTGAAGTCGCTCTTTCGTTTTTAGAATTAATTTCAGCTGATATGATACTGGTCGTCCTCTTTTTTGCTGATTTTAGGATTGAAGAAAGTAAATACAAATTACATCGATTTATGAAATCACCAAATTCTGGTTAATTGAATCCAGTGTTCATTACTTCTTTTGAAGATTCAACTGGATTGCTGTCGAGCACTAAATGTTTTACCATCTGATTTTCATAATCAAAGATTTCTTAACATTTCACCAAATATTTCTATTTTGTCTTTAAGGAAGTCTTTCCATTTCGACAACCTCTTGTCAAACTTGAAACTACCAACCAAAAGCACACTTTTTTAGTCACCAACTAAAACTCTATGTTTGACTCTGAATCAATCATGCATTGAGCAATCAAAATTTAAGCGTTCCTGGGCTTGTTATTTCTTCAAAAGCTAAATAATGCTGTCAAGCTAAGTTTATTAAAGAGTATCCACAGGCATTAATTGGAAAAAAAAAAAATCCATTCTTCTTCTCTCTCTTCACATTGGTAATAGCCACTGTTGTATGGTATACTTTGGGAAAATGGAAAAATGAAAACTATAGCAGACTGTAAATGATATCTCTTTAGGGTACTGATTCCACGATCATGTCCACTATTGCAGTCCTTTTGTAACTTCCAATTGTAATTGATATTTCTTTATATGCCAATAGATTAAACCTTAGATGGTTCACGTGCTCATTGTCCTCAAATTACATGGGTGATCCTAGAAAGATCAATCATTCTATGATTTTCTGTAATTTCATCTTCTCTAATAAGAAAAATTTAAACACTTCAATTTGATGAAAATCTTCAGCTGGTCCAACATTGGATAATTGATTTTGCAGGGATTGTTGATCTCTGTAATATCAACTGAACCTTCTATTCTTGATTGCTGTGTGATTATCTTTTTTATGGTTGTTGCTTTCACATTTGATTGGCCTAGTTGGTAGTTTTCAGTCACGGTTTCACAGATACGACGAGTGATGATGTTTGTGGCAGTTTCTGTACCTTATTAATTGAACTGCTATAAATTTCTTTTTTTGGAATTTATAGCTAAGTGTGATCGGGTGGGGGTCTGAATATCAAAATTAATGTTTTATATTTTCTGATGATTGAGTGGTAAAATGATACTTGCTATCGGGTGACACATGCAAAGTGAGTTAAAGGAAAAAAAATATTTGATCCAAATTTGATTTGCGCTAAATATCAAAAAAATACGGTCAACCGACATCATAGTCAGCTTATTGAGTGTCAACTAATGACTTCGTGGGATTTTATATTTTGGATTGATCTATCTGCAGGTTAAAGACTCCAGCTATCGAGCTGCCGAAAATGTGATAGGAACAGTTAAACAAGCGACTCATGAATGTTGCCGAGTTGGATGAGCCAATAATTCGTATGCCTTAAGTTTATTTTTTGAGCAAGAATCACAGCACTACCTTACCTTCACAATGATACAAACTCCAAGTTTTTATGAAAATTCACGAAAAGTGACCCGTCACATTGTTTGTGTCATTTGTCCCAATGAAGAATTCTAGAATTCGGTCTGTGTTTCGAATTTGGAGAAGTGTGGATTTTGCCATTGTTAAGCGGAAAATTTATGCCGGAAACTTGGGATGATATCAGTTCAGCAGCTAGTTTTTAATACTTTATTCAAAACAATAAAATTAAGATTCAAGTTTGGAGTATGGAATTCGGAAGAACATGCATGGGCACTGGGGTAGATGGATGGTTTTTGTTTTCAGCTGAAACGACGACGTTTGGATAACTCAAAGTGAGTTGCTGGCATGGTTAGGGCAATGGAGGTCAGGAGGTGGTTGGACGTCCTTGTGGATGCGATAAATGAAGGAAATGAAAGTGGGGTCTTTTCATGCCTCCCCAAAAACTACAACCCACCACATTAAGGTGGGAGGAAATCTCATCCCCACCTTACCACGACTAACAATATTGATAATAATTATTATTATCATAAAAAATAAAATGTAAATAAATCTATCCAATTTAAAGCCCTTTTATGTTAAGCTAAAGTGAACTACACTAAAAACATGAATTCTAAGTATTTATAATTGAGTTTTTGTCTTTCAATAGAATGCAACGAAGTGAGATAACTAAATAATATAATGTATTACTTTTTGTTGTGAGTTGTACTCTTTTCCTACGTAAAAGAAAGAGAAAAAAAAATTTACCTATACAAATTAATGACAAAATTAATATTAAACTACCTTGAACTATATTTGTTAACGAAACAAATATGAAACTATACGATGTTAACAAGTCAATCCTATCATTGTTAAATGCAGATGCGGTCGATTGCATTTTAACTGCATACGACCACGTGAACATGAGATCACCCGTTCCTCAATACAATTTTGGCACCAATTTTAAATGTGGATGACCACATTTTAATTGCGAGTGACCGCACGATCGACCATGTAAAACAGAGGTCACTTGTTCTGAAGCGCATTTTTGTGCTTATTTTCAAGCGCGAAACCACACGAAACCAATGTCACTTGTTTTGCACTTGTTTCAACTGTTAGAGAATTAGATCAAAAAGAGTTGAATTGTTAGTGAATGATAATTTAAATTTATTTTGTTAACGAATATAATTTAAGATTTATTTTGTCTGCACGTGATTTTTATTGATAATTACCTCCAAAGAAAAAGGCAAAACTTAGATTAAAGCTAAAGGCCATCCTACCCTTGTTATTTTGGCCATAGCATGAGTACATTAAACTGAGTCCAAAAAAATAAAAAAAGGCAACAATAATGGGGGAAGATTGGTCGGCCACAAACTCCAAATTTACTGACATTAACTAGGCATCATTTTTGTGTCGGCTGTATCTTATTAACCCCCTGATCTGGGGGTGTAATGCGCCATGGCCCAGCATCGCTTGCTTGAGAATGCGCCCTCACTGGCTCGCCTCTACCAACTTTCTGATGCTCCTTTCCGCCCGCAGCTGTGAGCGTTGCTTAGAGTGAGCCTCAATACCCATTTCCCCCTGCAAAGCATTAGACAAAGACAACGCATATGACACCCTACCTTCTATATCATTATTATTATTATTATTATTTTCTTATAAAATGTAATTTAAATTATTTTCTTTGATTATTTAAGTAGGGCGCCTGAATTTTTTTTTAACAAATATAACTCAATATTATACTATTATTGTTATTTAATTTGTTAAGATTTTTTTTTTTAATTCAAATTTTAACAAACCTTGTCTGTGCTGCTATATTTAGCCAAAGAACATAACCTTTAGTTATGTGTTGAATCTAGAAGTGAGTTAAAATTTAGAAAGAACGTTCTGTCACGAGTATTTCACATGACGACTTTAACGAATTAGCAAACGGCAATGGTACATTTGTTGATAGATAAAGGATTCACGTCTCTATTTGGCTAAAAAATATTTTTAATCCTTATAATTTAATAATCTTTTTCTATTACCCTCTCTATTTTTATTTATTTTCATTAGTGCCATTGTATTTTAATTTTATATTTAAATAATCCTTCAATATATCAATATATAGTCAATATGAGGATGCTCTAAAGTATACGGTCTATCTAGTAGGAGTACGTTCTTTAAGATTAAGGGTAGGCTATTTCTATTTAAATTAGTTGAACTAATATTATTTCCTGACATTATTCTGTACTTACTATGCTATTTAATAAGCTGAATCTAATTATTATTAGTAAAGTATGTAATTATTTTTTTGACTTTTTGATATTTTAAAGCTAAAATCCAGATCAAATCCGCTGGGTCACTCCCCCAGCTTTAGAGATGGTGCAAGTTAGTGTACTTGAGCGTACAGGATTTTGACGCGTGTAAATTGTCTGTGGGGTCATCATAGCTTATTGCCATATCCACGTGGGTGCGCAAATTCCTAATATGTGGTTCGGTCTTTCCTATGGTCCATCATGTGTCATCCTATAATTCAACTAACGTTTTTATGAAACATTTATTCAATTTTAAATTATTGAATCCATGTGGAGTTACCATTTTATCAATTCTTAAGTTTAGAGTCCACTTTGCTCCTACTTAGTCATTGACATGCTCGGAGCCGGTTCAACAAAACCGACAATCACAATTTGATTTTTAATTTCTTAGAGTAAAACGATAGAATCAAACTAAACCAATATATCATAATTCTAACTCTAATTTGGTCAAGACCAAGATTAATTGTACCATAAGTATAACGGACCAATCTATTCATGTGTGGCTTAAATTTATATATTTCAATAAAATTAATTTTTATTTTGGATAGTACCCAATTTAATCCGATCGGCTCAATTATAAAGTTACAAACTTGGACCAACCCAACACATGCCAGGGATGCCTACTACCAGTACCAGCTAAATTTAACATCTTTAAATCTAATATTGAAGAAAAAGTTTAAAGCCGCAGGTCTAATTACATTTATGTCCTTTATTAATTACTCATAATAATATATAGTACTTTCTCCCGATGACAAAAGAGAGAATTCAGAGAAAACTAGAGGGTATATACGTCAGAGAGCGGATCTGTTTTTGTAGATGGATTGTCGGTGATAACAGTCAAACGTCAATCACAAGGAGCAGAGAGGGGTACTACCGTAATTCAAACGGTAACTAGCGTAATAAAAGAAAGAGTCAGTTGGATCATTCGGTAATTTGGCACCGAGGAGTCGAGCAGTTACTCTTAACTTCGCCTGCGAATCACTTCAGTGGAGAGAGATAGCCAGAGAGAGAGAGATAGAGAGAGGCCAGGGGTTAGGATAAAGAACTAAAAAAACCAAGGAGAAGCTGAAAAGCAGAGCGAACTCTTTGATTCCCTCTTCCTCTGCTCTATCTCCAGTTTTGTTGCTTAGCTCAGTCTCGAAATTTGGGCTTGATTTGATTGTTGATTTCTGTTTTCTATATCATTTTTCTTCGTGGAGGAAGGTTTAGGAGAATTTCGGAGGGAAATGACCTGGAAAAGCAAAGGAGAGCAGTCTTCTAGAGGCTTCATATCAAATAAATGGACGCTTGTTCTTTGCCTCGGATGCTTTTCTGCCGGAATGCTCTTCACCGACAGGTTCCAACTATCACTTTCTCTGATTTCCGTTAATGCAGGTGGCTTATATCAGCGAGTGAACTTGGAATTCCCCTAAAAAATTTAGCTAACTGTGGAATTTTGGAGTCGCCTGTTGGAGAATCGCTTTGTTGTTACCTCGGCAGAATTCATCGCTAGTCATTTCTTTTGACGTTCTAAATTCTGTTCCTATATTCGTCGATCCTGTTGCTGTATTACTGTAATTTACACTCTACGGTCTAGGCTTTGATTTCTCTGATGAATCAAGCGGAATTTCCCCCATTTTTTAAGTTTTCGTTTAGGTCTTCGTATGTAATTTCTTGTGATGTTGAACTTCTTACTGTGATATATCAGGTTAAGCGAGCTCTTGGAGAGGTGTAATTGATTTAAATAGATAGTATTTTTCCTTACAAATTTGCTGTAGCGGTGGGTACATATTGTGTTTAAATTCCTATTTTGCTAGATTTGTAATGGAGGAAGCTAGGTATCATATTAAAGTGAGTTTTGATCTAAAATGAATTATTCTTAACAGGATGTGGACTATACCTGAATCTAATGGCTTCTTGAGAAAAGCCGCTACCGACGCTGAAAAATTAAAGCTAGTTTCAGATGGTTGTGATCCCAAAACTGTAAGTATCTTCTTTTTATTTGTTTATAGAAGTTAATTTATCTTGTTTAATGCGTTAGATAATCTCCTTTTTTTTTTGGTTCTTGAAGTTGGATCTAAAGGAAGTAAAGCGTGAAACTAAAGACATTTTTGGCGAAGTTTATCAGACACATAATGCCATACAGTGAGTAACTCTGAACATTTTGTTTTAATTTATAGTAACCATTGTTGGGGGATTGATTTTAGAAAAATTATTTTAGGACATTAGACAAGACTATTTCGAATTTAGAGATGGAATTGGCCGCTGCAAGGGCTGTACAAGAATCAATACGAGGTGGCTCCCCTTTACAAGAGGAATTAAAGGAAAATGAAACAACTGGGAAGAGAAGGTATCTGATGGTCATAGGAATTAATACTGCTTTTAGTAGCAGGAAAAGAAGGGATTCAGTTCGTGCTACCTGGATGCCGCAAGGTATGTGGATTAATTTGGCTCTTCTTTTTTCTTTTGATTTGCTCATGGGTCTTCTTTTTGGGTTACTAATGCCGATATTTCTGTAATTATTTTTCCTATACTTGGTTCTTGATGATTGGTTCTCTTCTGGAAACATTACAAACAGGAGAGAAAAGAAAGAGATTGGAGGAAGAGAAAGGCATCATTGCTCGATTCGTTATTGGCCATAGGTCAGATCTATAATGTGGGATTTCTGGTTTTTGTTTTGGTGGAATTTTTTAATCTTATTTTTTTTTCAATTTTAGTCGAATCTCTTTAAGACTGAAGCTTTTATACGCATGATTTTGTTAAGATTCATATATAGTTTTGTGACACCTAGATTAATGATTATAACAAGACAAATCTAGGTTGTAGATCTCATCCCAACCGGACTTGTGCATCCCAAAAATGTCTCGTATTTCCTGACATCTACTATTTACAATAATTAAGTATTTTGAGATTCATTTTTCTTTTAAAGGGAAACTTATTTGAATTTTGTCTTTTCACTTGTTATGCAGTGCAACGTCTGGAGGTATTCTTGACAGGGCTATTGAAGCAGAGGATAAAAAGTACGGAGATTTGCTTAGGCTGGTAATTTTTTCTTACTGCTATTCAAAATGTTTTGATTCTTTTCAGATTAATCACTTTTTTTTTGCATGTCCGGGCCATGTTCTGTGAGCAGGATCATGTTGAAGGATACCTCGAATTATCTGCCAAAACAAAGATATATTTTGCTACAGCTGCTGCTTTATGGGATGCAGATTTTTACGTCAAAGTTGATGATGATGTACATGTTAATATAGGTAAATAATTCTGAAAGTTAGAAAATTGTCAACCTCGCAAGTAATTTCTTGCTCTTATTTACGAACCAGTTTTATGGAAATCAAAAATCTATCAGAGATTGCTAAAGTAATCTCATAACTCATTTTATCATTTTCTAACATTTTGTACACGGTCCAGCAACACTCGGAGAAACTGTAATTAGACATCGATCCAAACCTCGGGTCTACATAGGATGCATGAAATCTGGCCCCGTTCTTGCACAAAAGTGAGGCCCTTTTTACTATTATTTTTTTTTTTGTAGTTCAAGTAATTAAACTTTGTTTTTTATTTAACTATCCTCAATGCAGGGGAGTGAGATACCATGAACCTGAATATTGGAAATTCGGCGAAGCAGGGAACAAATATTTTCGTCATGCTACAGGACAACTATATGCCATTTCAAAAGATTTGGCTAATTACATATCAATAAATCAGTAAGCTTTCATTCATTTTCATTAATGGGTACGGCCATGAAGATATTTAGGGAAGCTCCGCCGTAATTGAACTTCTTATCGTGTGTAATCCAGGCATGTTCTACACAAATATGCCAATGAGGATGTTTCCTTGGGCTCTTGGTTTATTGGACTTGATGTGGATCATATCGATGACAGGAGATTATGTTGCGGCACCCCGCCAGGTGAAGAGAAATACTCTCTCTTTCTTACGAATTTTGTGATTATAATTTTGCAAATTATTTGAGCTGAGTCAGATCTACAAGTGGCTACTCTCAATCACACCCACAAGTCCACAAATAGTATTTCTCTATTTATGACCCACTCCCCAGCGTCCCATCCTATTAATTTTTGTGGACGGTAATTCAATCTCTCTTTGAAGAAAAAGAAAACGACTTCAGATATTCTTTAGCTAGAAAATGTAATCATAATTTCTTTTTGCTTAATTTTTTCAAATGAGTAATACATTCTGGTGGCTGACCGTGTGTAGCATATGGCTTGGAATTGTTCTCCTTTCTTTGTCCTGTGAGGTTTGTTAATGCCCTTTGTAGAAGTATTGATCCGTCTTTGTTTGGTTGCAGATTGCGAATGGAAGGCACAGGCAGGCAACATATGCGTTGCTTCATTTGACTGGAGCTGCAGTGGGATTTGCAGATCTTCTGACAGAATTAAGGAAGTCCATAAACGTTGCGGAGAAGGTGAGCATGCTCTGTGGAGTGCTACTTTCTAGGTTTCTTCCAAACTCAGGAAGAATCTAAGCTTGATATGCTATAGAATTCCAATGTGCAACAAACTTGTCCTTGCACAGTAAATATATCTGTTATCTGTACTATGTCTAGAGAGAGAGAGAGAGAGAGAGAGAGAGGCCCTGCAAATTGGGTGCCTCTATTTTTAGCAGAGGTTGGCCAAGCAGCTGAAAATGAAGAGGGAGAGGTGGTCAGTTGTCTCCCCTTATTTTTTCAAGCTTGGAGGGCAAAGTTTTTTAAGTAACAGTTCACTTGGTATCAAATTTCATAATAAATATATACAATACAATATATAATATGATATGATATGATTCCATCTTCCTCTTCTCTTTTGAATCATGCCTTTTCTTTTTCTTTTCAACTTAGATTCCATTTTTCCTAGCCCTATTATTAAGGTTGTCATTGTAATGCAAATCAACGAATATAAAATAATCCTTTTTATTTCAAAAGGGTACTTGTTTGTCCCAGGCCATTACTAATTTGAATTGCATGTGCACTTAATATTATTATTTCAAAATAATAAATGAAATAGTCATTAAACAAAAATTAGAATATATCAGGGAATGTTATTTTGTAGTGTGAATTAGAATATTCATTTAACATTGTTTTTTCTAAAAGTGATATTCCCACTCTGGACCTTTAATTAGCAAATTTAATGACATTCCAAAAGAATACAGCTTGAACCAGGTTCCTCACGCGTGACACGTCATAGACAGGGGAACAGAAATACTCTCTCTCTCTCTCTCTCTCTCTCTCTCTCTCTCTCTCTCTCTCTACATAGGAGCAAGATCAAAAGGCAAGGCTGTTAATGGGATCCTACAAATGATTCATCATAAACAGATGAAGACAAAAATAAACTTACATTGTATCGACAAATCCTTCTTTCAAGATTATACAATTTTTTATCCTTTATCATCACCTGCCTTCGATTACATAGACGTAACGAGGTTTTATTACTGAGTACCATAGAAGAAGAAGAAGAAGAAGAAGAAGAAGCAGACGTACAACTAGTACATGCTTGCCACCTTTCTGCACCCCAATCTTTACTGGTCATGTATCTTAATATTTTGAAATCCTTGTTGAAAGAAAACCACACGAGGAAGAAAGTGAAATGATTACCTGAACAATCCTCAGTAGAAAAGGCATAAGAAAAGGACGGGTATCTAGAACAACCGTACGTGATATTGGCACGGCTCAATAAAAAGCAAGACGCTGTATCATTAGAGCACTGTTTTCTTATTGAACCGCACCAATATCTCGTTCAACTCCAATGCCTTCTCTTGCCATATACGTTATCTGTTAGAAAAGAATCGGCCAAAACAGGTGTGCTTCGAAATGATCAGTTGAGATTATCTTCAAATTGGAATAACAGAGAAATAAGGTCTTTTGACAAAAGCAGAAAACAGACGGGTTAGAAATCAACCATTTCAAAAAGGGTATATACGTAAAATAAAGAAAATCCAATGCGAAAGGTAAAACAAAGCACAGAGAGTGAAAGAGATGGATGGTTTGGTTGGAGAGGGAAACAATGGAGAAGTTTGGGAAGAAATGGACGTGAAAGGAATTGAGAGAGAGAGTATCTTTAAGAAGATAAGTAGCCGCGAGAGAGTGAAAAAAGTGTTGGTAGCATTGAAGAAGTGGCATTAAAATTTCTACCAACCTATCAGCAGAGGAAGTTGAAATATTAATTTAAGAGGGTACACTGCTCGTGAAAAAAGCTCATGGAGACAAAACTGTGGCCTTAAATGTTGCATTAATAGAGGATGGGCAGTAGAGAGAGAGTTGTTTCTGTTCGATGAGCATTTATGTCATCAACAAGACAAAGTTTGGTTTAGTTTTTGGGTTTCTTCGTAGGTTTTCAGTGATTTAAAACTATTCCTTGCAGCTACTGTGCATTGCCCTTGTGTTTCTTCAGTCTGTCAGCAACTGTTTATTAACCTATTTTATGCTTCTTTCAGTCCACTTGATTGTATCATTGATGAGGAGTCCTCAGAAAAGTCCTAGAAAAGTATCGAAATCAAGGAAAAGACTTCATTTAGTAGCCATTAATCTGCTATTATAAACAAAATGAACAAGGCTAGAATGTTCAATCCAATCTCTGTCCAACGGAAGTCTAAATCTTCATTTAGTTACTGCAACGATATGTTAAATTGTTAATGGCCTGGAGTTTCCCTTGAGATTTTAATGCGTTTCTTCTTCCGGGCATTGCCTATTTAATCTACCTTTCGCTTACTCCACAGTACAATATTAAATGCTAGAGGACTTGGATTGGCAAAGGACCACTCTTCCATGTTTTCATTGTCTAGATGATATTTATGTCAAGTGTAATTATATTCACGGCAGAGTTGAGTTTTCAGGTTGTTAACAACAGAAGTAGAATTGGAAAGGAGAAGAAGAAGAAGACGATGTCGGTAAAAATGTTTCTACTCACTATCTTTTGTTCAAAACCATCTGAGTATTTACATGTACATTACAATAATCAATTGATGGAAACAATGAGCTTTGGGAAGAGAAAAGAGTCATTAAACTAAATAATAATCAAACTATAACTAAACATTTTGACTGAACAGTAGACATTGTAACATCCCCTCTCAAAATTAAGGTTATAGGGTAGAGATCTTAGACGTAAAATCAGAGAACATTGACAGCAAGAGAGGCTTAGTGAGACCATCAGTGAGCTAATTTTCGGACGACGTAAACTTGACCATTAATGTATTGTTGAGGACATTTTTTCGAACAAAGTGAAAATCAATCTCAACATATTTAGATTTTGAATGTAGCACCAGATTTGAAGCAAGGTATGTTGCGCTAATATTATCACAGAGAATTAAGAGTACCTTGGTGGATGCAATACCCAATTCGCGTATTACTGATTAGAGCCAAATCACTTCAGCTGCGCCATTCACTACGCTATGATATTCGGATTCAGTGCTAGAACGAGATACTATTTTTTTTTTAGTGGACGACCAAGAGATAAGATTGGTATCCAAGAAGATGCATAATCCACTTGTACTCTTACGATCATCTGGACAACAGGCCTAATCAACATCTGTATAACATGTCAGATTACAACAAGAAGATGGCGATAATGAGATACCTAAAGAGGAGGTACCTTGAATATATCATAGAATTCGTTTGACGGCTTGCCAATTGCAACAGTTAAGGTTCTAAATTTAAAATTTGAATTCCTAAATCAATTCAGAAATCAGAAACCTAATCTAAGATTTGAATTCAAAATCCTTATGATATCGATTATCTGTGAATTTTGCCTAAAAATAGTCCTAAAATACTAAACTATCAAAGTACATTTCTAGAAATCTAATTGGGGATTGAATTTTCTAGCTTTGCAATCCAAACTAAACTTGGATTTTGGGGAAACAACCATCAATGAACCCGGTCTGAAAATCGTCTAGAAACAGAGGAAGATAAGATGCAACAGCTAGAAAAATCCGAGCTAAACTTGGATTTCTCAGAGGAGCGGCGGGTGAACCTCTCCTATAAATAGAGGCGTTCGATGGAGGAGGAAACTCACACCACAACTCTTTCCCTCTCAAGTTCAGAGAAGCTCTTACCTCTTCGGTCACTGGCGACGAAACTCTGAGGAAATAGCAACTCCAAAGGCAAGTTTCTTGACGAACTCTCTCCAGCGCCCCGAACAAACCGGCCATCGGCATGAGTTCCCTTGATCTGTCTCTTTCTCCATCGCCCTCTCTCTCTGATACTCTCTTTCTCGGCAAAAATCACAAAGAAGAAGAAGGAAGATATTGAGTGTGATGACCCGAATGTGTACATAGAGGATTATTGCAGGGCAAATCTCGGGACGTAAGCTAAGTGTAGGCAAATCCTGTACTCGAGTATAGGCAAATTCCAGGTCGTGGAAGAGAGGGTCATCACAATTTTATATTGCTTGGGGAGGTATATGGAAATGAAACATGTGTAAGGAAACCCTCCAAAGATAATAAAAAGCGTTTTGTAGCACAATTGACAACGCGTTTTGAAGCACAATTGGCAACGGATCCTATAAGAACTCTGAAGTTAAGAGTGCTCCGGCGAGAGCAGTACCATGTTGAGTGACCGACTGGGAAGTCCTCGCCAAATAAATCCGTGAGGGGAGGATATTGGGATACAGCCTAATTCTCAGAGCGGACAATATCTTACTAGGAAAATGAGTCGTTACATTGAGTTTTCTTTTAAACCCAAACCGGTCCAACAAATCAGAACCAAACTAGTTCACTCAAGTTCAGCCTAATCGAACCGGCCCAGCCGAAGCAGTTTCAGGCCAACTGGACTGGACCATATCCAAATTTCGACCGAACCGATCCAATCCAAGATTAAACCGGTAAGGATTTTCTGTCCAAATTCTTCTAAAATTGGAATTAATTAAGTAAGATTTTAATATCGACATTCGATTTAGGCAAGAAAAATCTCAGAAGTCTTCTGAATCTATCCAATCCGACCCGATCCAACCTAAAAATATATGTAAGGAAATTCTGCCCTAGTTATTCTGAAAGTTAGATTTATTTAAGTGGAAATTTAATACCGAGTATTTATTCAGACAGGAAATTATTGGAATATTGAAAAATCCTGATAAACTCTAACCTCTCGGAATCCAACTAATTGAAAATATCATTTTCAATGTTTTGGCTATGACTCTATATCATAAAAGTCTATATTATTTTCTTATAACTGATTTCTCACACGTTACTGATATTTGAGAACACATGTTTAGACAATGACTTAGAATAGTATAAATATAAAATTCATATGACATATCATATGTGTATGAAAATAATAGAATTGACAGAAAATATATGATAGCAAAAACGTGAATGACAATGAGATGATGAACTTGATCGAAAGTAAGATGACAAAAGCCTGAACGACAATGAAATGACTAAGTCTAAGGTTGAGAAATGAGTATCAACCAGTTTGTAATCAGTACTCGGTAAAAGTAAATGTTAAATTTTGACATTTGCACGTATTATCACTTATTGAGTTTTCTCATAGTTTATATTTTGTGATGTATGTGAGTTTTTGTTTGAGGAAGAAATGCATGCGATTGATAACCCTTCAGAGGCAAGCGAGCATACAGTAGAAGAATAAAATATTTTTTGAAAGAAATTGAATTAATATTTTTTTCGAAAGTATTTTAGGTTTTATTTAAATTAAAATTTTAAATGAAATATGTTGAATTTTATTAAATAAAGTTTTATGAATTGTTTTAAAATTCTGCATTTCTTTCACTGATGAAAATTTTGATAAAACTTCCGTGCATTTAAGGTTTTAGTTATTATTTTAAAAAAAAATTAATATGCTGAAATTAGAGTTTTTAACACTCGAATCAATTTAGAAAATTTTAAAAATTTTTAAATTAGAGTTTCAAATTAGGAAAATCAAATCTGGTATTTAATTGGGGCATCACACCAATGAATGTCTAAAGATGAATGCATAAATTGTGAAACCTTGTTCATAGAAAAGGCGATGTCCAGTCTAGTAAGACAACAATGCTGTAAACCACCAACAATGCTACGATAGAACGAACCATCGAGTAATGGTGTACCAGAATGTTTAGACAAGATCGGTCCTGAAACCATAGGAGTAAGGACTGGCTTTCAAGATAGCATGTTGGCCTTGTCAAACAACTCAGAAATGCATCGGGATTGCGAGAAATGGAGATTCCAAGGAAGAATGTTAAATGGTCCAAGATTTCGAACTTTAAATTGCGGATGTAGATAAGTAAGAAGCTGATCAAGTAAAACTGAAGAGTTACGAATTACAATGATGTCGTCAATATAGATTAACATAAGAATAATTAAAGAGTGCTGGCAACAAACAAATAGTGATGTATAAGATTTTGAAGCAAAGAAACCCAAGTGTAGTAGTGCCTTGTATAGTTTGGTGTACTAGGCCCTAGAAGATTGCTTGATACCATATCAAACTTTATGTAATAAGCAAACGACAGAGGGTTGAGATGAACTTATAAAACTTGCAGGTTGATCACCATGAAAAAAAACATTGTTGATGTCAAGTTGTTTGATAATTCAACCAAAAGAGATGGCCAAGGAGAGAGCAGTGCGAACAGATGTTGACTTTACAATCGGACTAAAAGTTTCATCATAGTCAATTTTTTCTGTCTGATAATAACCTTTTGCCACTAAATGAGCCTTACACCCATTAACAGATCCATCTGGGTTGAGTTTAGTCTTAAAGACGTACTTGCAACTAATAACTTTAGCCCCTCTTAAAAAAGAAACTAATTTCCAAGTATTAATCTCGTTTAGAGCAGCAATTTCATCTTGCATAGTAGCTAGCCAATGTGAGTAATTAGAGGCTTGGAGAAATGTCGTTGGCTCAGACAAAGGTTCCAGTAAAAAAGCTTTTAGCTTAAAAATATCATCATTGGCATTAGTTTGCATGGTGACATGTACAGGAGGTCTATCACACGTTCACAAACAAAGATACTTACTTTAGTTAATCTCCTTACAAATGATTTTTCTTTTTTTTTTGCAGATATTGATTTACTAGAAGATTCTAAGTGGGAACCAAGCATCATAGATTTGAATCAACCTCTGTACTTTTTGACTTGTGATGCACGGTTGGACTCAACTCAAGGTCCAATGAGAATTTGTCTTCTTGGCCAAAAAATCGTGTAACCATTTACTTGTTTTTTTTTTTTCTTTCTTTTGGCAAACATTAGTCTTCTTGTATTAAATTTACTAACTCATGCATTCTTAGGCATCTAGGAATAGATTGTGTGGTTATAGTTAGATGTTTGTTGATGTCTTAGTTTTGGTTTGAACTTCATGATTCGATTCACACAAAAAATCACTCCAATCAAGAACTGATTCAAAGGAACACCAAGGACTAAGAACTAAGCTCATGCAAGGGTACCATACAGATTGACGACATGGCAAAAGAAGCATCGAAGATCAAGGAAGACGCAGATTGCACCTTCACTGTTGATGGCGCGCGCACATGGCATCATCAAGGCTGCCTACCTTGTGTTTCTTCATCAACGGCTCTCCCTGCTCCAATTTGAATTCCAAATCCCTAGCTAGCCACCTTAGGGTTTTATTTAAGCATTGTTATTAGTGGGTGCAAAGAACTTTTGTCAAATTAATACAAAACCCTACTTACTTTCCATGTGAATTGGAGATTACCGAAAGGTAAGCCACGATTCTTGAATCATGAGGCGTGTGCCTCCATTGTTCTCCAAGCTCAAGCTTGCTTGGTGAACTCTTACTATTCTCTCCCTCTTTCTCTTGAGAGTTTAAAAAGTTAAGGATGAAAAATTGGTTCCCAACGGTGGTTATCTTCCCAAGGGAAGACATGCACCCGTGAGCATAACGTAAGATAGCTCTCAGATCCGCTTAGGGTTTTTTTTTTTCATCTTTCCACTTCCATCAGTTTCTCCATTTTCTCCTCTCCATTTTGAGTTTACACACTTCCATTACCACTCACTCATTTTCATTTCGGTCATCTATCTTTTGTTTGTGCGGTTTTGTCCCTTTCCACGTGCACTCGAGCACATTGTTTGATATGTGGATTTAACACGGTTTCTTTTTAGGACCAGCATCGTGTCACATGGGGTGATTATTAGTAGTAGGTGGAGCATGGATTGAGATAGAGATGGTAAAGATTTGAAGTTGGGAGGGCTGATGGTCTAGAGTAACGATAGGTGACGAAGACATAGATGAGAGAGTTGCAATCGGAGTGGAAGAAATAGAAGGTGTGAGATGAGTATGTGAAAGAGAAATTGTGAAGAGGATAGGAAAAGGTGGGAAGGGAATTGGGAGGGAGAAGATTGATTTTAGTGTAACAAATGGATGAAGTGAAACAAATGAAAAATTAGACTCATCAAAGATGACATGACTAGAAATGTAAACTTTGTTGAATTTAAGATCTAAGCATAGATAACCTTTGTGGTCAGAACTATAATTCAAGAAAACACCAGAAATGGAACGAGACTGCAATTTATGTTGATTAAAAGGGCGGAGAAAGGGAAAACACAAACAACTAAAGACACGTAGTGAAGAATAGTCTGGAATAAAGCTAAAATGACATTCGTACAGAGATTTGTGATTAAGTATGAGGGTAGGTAGAAAGTTTATTAATTTGGTGGAAGTTGAAAAGGCATAGAGCCAGAACAGTTGAGGAACGAACGAGTGGAAGAGTAAAGCAAGGTTAGTTTCGACAACGTGACAATTTTTGCGCCCTACCCGACCATTTTGATTTATGGTATAAAGACATGAAATACGATGATGTATACCAAGGAATTAAAAAGAGAGAGAGAGAGATTGGAACTCTCCACCGCAGTTTGATTTGACAACTTTAATAGTAACCTTAAATTGAGTGTACACAAATTGATAAAATTGGACAAAAGTAGTGTAAACTTCGCAAAGAAAAAAATCAAGTAAAACAAGTACAATCATCAATGAACAAGAGAAAATATCATGCATAAGTAACAGATTTTATAGGAGATGGACCCCAAATATCAGTACGTACAATTTCAAAAGGAAAACGAGCATGAGAATTAAAAATTTGAGACGACAAACTATGGATTTTATCATTTGATAGGAAGTACACACTTTCAACATGTCTGTTTTAGCAAAAGAAAGATTGCAAGAATCTAAGACATGCTTCAAAACAGAGGGGGAGAGGGGCAACCTAATCAATGATGCCATAGTTGAAACAGAGAGTTGGTTGTATTCGGCAATCGGGCAATCAAAGATGGTGCAATGGTAGTCAAAAGAATTTGATATAGTCCATCATGGATGCCCAGAAGAAGGACTTGCTGAGAAATCTGATCCTTGACAGCAAAATTTTGAATGAAATTCAACGTACATTGGGGTGTGACAAACAATATTTAGTTTTAATGGACAGCTTGCTGTTGGAATAACAGCAAAGCGGACTTGAGTGATTTGGAGAAACTTACCATCGACTGTGGCAACTTGAGCAGAACTGAAGTAATTTTGAGATTGATGGAGGACAGCCGATTGTAGCATGAAGTGATTTGTGGCGTCAGAATCTAGTAGCCATGGGGTGACAGGGTGTTGAGAAGAGGTGTTGGTAATAGTCAGACGGTGTTTGCTGGGAAGACAGGATGGTGGGTGGTGTAAGGGTGGTTGGCCAGAAAAGAAGACGGAGGTGTAGAAGACGGATATGATGCTTGGGCGGGTCGGTATGACAAGTTTAAACGATGATAATTAGCTGGGGCTGAGTGGCCTAACATTTTACATATTTGACATCTCAGTTTATTGGGTCCGGTCGGTTGCCAATTAGGAGGTAGTGAAGGAACTAACCCATACCCATTTCGAGGCATCTCAGAGGGGAAATAATGTCGAACCGAGACATTCTAAAACGATCGAGGATGCGACGTTGGCTGAAAAGAGCGCTAAACGACAGTGTTAGCTTGAAACTGGTTAGGCATCAGAAGAGAGGCAACTGTGTTCTGTTTCTCCAACCTAAAATCATAACTTTGTAGCAAGCTGTGGATTTCTTCCAACGGTGGTTGATCAGGGTGATCTGAAATAGAGGTGACAAAAGCGTTGTAATTGCTTCTAATTCACCCAGAAAATAAATGATTTGATCCCAATAAGAAATCAGTTCTCTAATTGCAGCCAAAGTGTTGCAAATAGAAGTAATTTTCTGAATATATTGAGCTGCAGAAATGACATCTTTGGAGAGGGAGTGAAGTTGACGGTGAAGATCCGTTATTCAGGCTAAGGAGTTGGAGGCAAACATTTGGGCTAGAGCCAACCAAATTTTGCTGACAGTGGTAAATGAGATAAGTTGAGGAAGAAGGTCTTCAGAAAGAAAAAAGAATATCCAACTCAAAAGGAGTCTATTATATCGCTACTACACAGTGAACTCCATGTTTATCTGAGAAGAGGAGTCTAGAAATTGCAGAGGAGGGGGACATGAGTCATCTACAATGTTATCGATGCCATTAGTAATAACAACATTCAGCAATTGAGCTTTCCAAACGTGGTAATTTGAGTTGTCAAGTTTGATGGTGAGAATTTGATGCACTATGGGAAATGAGGACAGTAGAGAAGAAAGGGGAGTAGAAGGGGAAGAGGGGATCGTCGAGCTGACTGACACTATTTTTTAGCTCTGATACCAAGTTGCGTTTTCAGGTTGTTAGCAACAGAAGCAGAAGTAGAGAAGGAGAAGATGAAGAGGACGATGAAGAAGATGAAGTTTGTAAGATAGAGAAAATGTTTCTATTCACTATCTTTCTATTCAAAACCATCTGAGTATTTATATGTGTATTACATTAATCAATGAAGAGAAAAAATGAGCTTTAGAAAGAGAAAAGAGTCAGTAAACTAAACAATAACCAAACTACAACTAAACACTTTGACTGAACAGTAGACATTGTAATAGATACAATAACTCTTGAGGACACCGTTCATTTTTTAACCAAAAAAGAATTCAAATAATTAAAATCTCGATAATTTAAGGCTATAATGATATTATCGTATCACTTCATTAGGTAAGGTCATTGTCATTGCATAAACAAGTTTTACATATAATATACTATCACATAATGATCTTTAATACATCCATTTTTTGTTTTTGTTCACATTCTCTTTTGTTTATTTGTTGCAAAAATCCATGTATCACACATTTTATATAAACATCTTCACTGTAGCCGTAAATGATGATTTTAATTGGCATCTAGAAAGGTGACAATTGAGTAAAATGTGAACAAAAACAAAAAGATTTGTCGTCGTTGAATTTTTGTGGCATCTCATCATGTGAAAGCAAATACAACCTAAAATTCTTTTGATTGTGATGACTTAGTCATACTAGTGGAGAAGCACAATCTTACATCGTTTGAAAGAGTGAAAAGTAAATGATTTATAAGAATAATATTCTTCTCTACCTAATACAACGCGTTTTGGAATAATTCCAATAACAAAATCATGCAAAATACAACATAAAACAGATAATATTATAGTAGAAGAACTTGTAGAGTCGTTTTTAGCTAGGGGTGGTATTTGCTTTCTATTCAATTATATTGATTGTGATTATTATTAATTCAATTGATTACTCTTTAAGATATAAATAAGACGATTACGAATTCAGTTTTTCATATAAATTTAATTTAAAGCAAGTACAGGTAAAAAGATGAGAGAGACAACACCGAATTGTTAACGCGATTCGGCCAACCTTACCCACACCTGCGCTTCAAGGTCTCTCCCTTGAAGATTCTTCCCGTCTTTTCCTCGAGAATCTTTGATTGAATTTCACGGGCGTCAATCAACTGCCTTTACACACCTTTCTCTTAGGGATTCACTATTTTTCTAAATTTCAGTATAGGATAATAAAATGAAACTCAAACAACACTCTCTCAATTATGTAATCTCAAGTTTGTAGTTTGAGAAGAGTAGTAGGATTGAAAGAATGAAAGCTCTTTTTGGTTGAGAAGATTTTTTTGTTGGTTCTTTTTGTTGTGTTTTCTCTAAACTTCATTCTTCAATTTATAGTTCTTGTTAATTCTGTCTACGATCGGTCGACCTATATTAAAATCGGTTGACACTTTGTTACCGTTGTAAACAAAACAGGTTGACCTCTTTAATGTTTGGTCGACACCTGTATATACCGGTCGACACTTGAATTGCTTCTGTTTGCACAGGTTAATCCTCGTGGTCGACACTTTAATATTCTCTGCATTCAGCGGTCGACACTTGTGTATACCGGTCGACATTTGAATTGCTTCTGTTTGTACAGGTCGATCCTTGTGGTCGACATTTTAATCTTCTCTGCATTCAGCGGTCGACACTTGTGCATTCCAGTTGACACTTGAATTGCTTCTATTTGCACAAGTCGAACCTCGTGGTCGACAGTTGTGCATTCCAATCGACACTTGAGACACTCTGAAACTGTATTTTCTCATTTATACTACTATAAACTTAATAATGACTTATTAGTACAAAATATCATTTTTCAATGGCATTTTCAATTAAGAAACGCAACAAGTAATTTACTTCTTATGTTTATTCAATATATTAAACATTATCAACTTATATTATACTTAAATCCATTTTATTAATCATCATTAAAAATTATATTAACCTTAAACACATTTTAAGTTAAAAGAACTGGAGATTCAACAAATGGTATAAGAGACAAAGCTCAATTAGAAATGTGGCCCAAAACTGTGTTGACTTCATCCCAAATGGACAATATTGTACTCGTAAAATTGAAAGTAATTGTAGTGATAATTAAAATTAATTATAAATAATTAAAATAATATATTAATTATATCAATTAATGAAATATAAAGTGTAAATATAGGATTACTCTAATATTTAACAAAGATCATCGCCCTAAATTTACAACATCTAGAAATTTATAAGAGAAATAAAATATAAATATATTCAATTAAAATTAAATAAATAATTAAAAGAAAATAAGAAGAATAATTAGGGTTTGTTTGAAAGTAATATTCCCGAAATATACATAATTATTTTTTATTTTTATTAGATTAAGTCAGTTTCACCAAGTTTGATCCTGTGAGTATCGATCTGGGTTATTCTAATTTCCTTTCCTGTGGTCCAACTGCGAATCATCTCTTCACCGTTTTCGATTTGGTAAGCATCGATTCAGTTTTAGTTAATTTCGATTTGATTTATGGCCTTTTTTTTTTGTTTATGAAAACTGACTGTTCGTTGTTGTTTTCTTTCTGTGACTCATTTCGGCTGTAGGAGGCTCTCTAGTGTTGTGTTGTACCAATGGCTTCATCTTTATGTTCTGTTCCTTGGCAATCTCTAATTTTCTTATCTTTTTCCCTTTTCGTTTAGGTTATTGTGGAAAGGGCTGAAAAGAATGAAGCGCCTGAAATTGACAAGAAATAAGATATTGTGAGTTCTTTTTACATCTACAAATGTTCATTCATTGCAAATGCATAAATATGTTTCCAATAATGCGAAAATTATGTGTTTGCATGAATAAGAAACCCTTTAATGTGTTTGAATTTCACTTTTTATTGTGATGATGGTAACTGATTTAGGTAATGAGGGGGTGTCGTGCAATTTCATAAAGATTTCCAGGAGTGCCTGGTTAACTTCATCTGGATTACCCTTTATTTTCTATATCGTTCCTACCAATGTTTGACAATTCATTTTCATTGTTAAACATGTTTGATGAATTATGATTTGCCTAGTTGTACATTAATTTCTGCGTTGAGTAAGCGCATGAGGAACCGATGGAGTGTTTCATTCTATGACTTCACGATGATAAATATTCTTTTGTTCTATGATTGTAGATTTTTTTTTCTTTCTTTCTTTGATGTGACTGATTGTAGATATCTAGTTCCTGCTGATTTGACTGTGGGTCAGTTCGTGTACGTGGTTCGAAAGAGAATCAAGCTGAGCCCTGAGAAAGCGATATTCATTTTCGTGAAGAACATTTTGCCACCCACTGGTAGGAAGGAAGAATATAAGGGGAGGGAAGTTTAATGAAATCTTGTTTATTTTCCATTTCAAATTATTTTTAGCTGGTTTTTTCAACTATTTATTTTGATCCTGTTGTTTCAGCTGCTATGATGTCTTCAGTTTACGAAGAACATAAGGGCGAAGATGGCTTCTTGTATATGACTTACAGCAGCGAGAACTCATTCGGGTCCCTCGAAAATACGCCAAAGGCTCTAAAGATGTGCATAGGCAACGCGAGATAAATAAAGATAGTTTAGCTGTACATTCTTTTTAGCACACTAGTTGATCGATCAAACTACACGAGAAAACTACTGATTATGTGAAAGATATTTATGTTTGATTTTGTTGCAAATAAATGTCAATAACACTTGTCGATTGATGAACATGGAAGACTGTTTGATATCATGGAGAGAAAAAAGACAGGAGATTGTTGAGATTTACTTAGATGAAGTCCTTTTCTGGTACTGATTCTTGACCCATTTCATGCCAATTGAGGTTCCAGTCTTGACCTTGTTCACACCAACATTTGCAGCTGACTTCGCTTTGTCGAATCCTGCAGAAGCAACTGCTTTCACCTCTGTCATCTTCTTGTTGCCGCTTCCACTCCCTTTCTTCGTGGTAGTCTTTCCATCTTCATCATCGTCTACTCCATAATTTCCAGAGCCCCAAAGGTCAGCCCAGGTTGGTGCTTTGCTTCCCATAACTTGATCAATTACTACTCATTTTCAAATGGAAAATTCATCAATTCCACATCCATGGCGGATCTGGGTCTGGGTCTAGATCAAAGTTATCCAGGAGCCAAAAAGCAGAGAATACATTGAAATATGAAGGGAAAAAAGGATTTTGAAAAGATGGTAGCAGCCATCATACTTGATAAAAGCTTAGAGAGAGAGAGAGAGAGAGAGAGAGAGAGAGAGAGAGAGAGAGAGAG